>RJWM01003056.1:80157-118397 GCA_004363535.1 Dasyprocta punctata | reverse complement strand
TTCTGCGAGTCTCTCCTAATGGCTACTGTCAAAGTACTAGCAGCTTCACAACTGCCTCACAAAGTTCCTGGAAACTTAACCTTTGGTTTCAAGCTCTCATGACATTGTTCCCTCCTATGCTAGCCTGGGGTTTGCTTTCGTGTCAGTTCATACAATGGCAGCAAACTTGGAGCAAGCAGAGACTTAAAAAGTGCTTGCACATTGAATCTAACCTCTCTTGCCCTCCTTGGAATGCTGATATCAGCCATGTGCCTGACTTAGATAAGGAAGGGGGACAGTGTGAGACACGCGACCAGTTAATTACCCTCGCTGCCCCAGCCAAGAGTCAGAATGTGAGTGGCACCATGGACCAGAGGCCTCACACACTGGAATAAAGCTGCAGAGGCTGAGCCAACCCAGCCAGCACCGAGAGGACTGCCCACACAACCCAACCCAAACTGCTGACCTACAAAACCACACACCATTAACAACTATCACTTCAAGCTACCACGTGTTAAGGCAACTTGTTACACTGCAGAAGCTAACTGATAGACTTTCCCTAGTCCCCAAGCAGAAACAACCAGGGGGTATATATTGGGTGATACACTATGTCACCCCAAGTCCTCATATACTTTTGATGGGGCTGAGTTATTGATTTGTTATTCGTTTGTTGTCTGGTGTGGGGATTGGTGATGTGAGTGCTGCACCCACCCAGGGGTGGAGCTCAGATACAGTGTAAGGGAAGGCGGGTCTCTTGTGCTTCCCGCTTCGGCCCGCCCTCTCTCTCTTCTGCCCTCTCTCTCTCACAGTGCGCCTTGCTGCTTACGGCTGCCATGAACAACAGCCTTGCCATGCCACGCTGCCTTGGAGCCAGTTAAGTATGGACTGAAACTCCTGAGAAACTGTAAGAATAGACCTTTCCTTCCCTAATTTTGGGCGTCAGGTATTTTGTCTCAGCAAGGAGTGAAAAGTAACTAAGACAGGGTGTATCCAGCAGAAATACTCAGCAGAGGTCACAGTCTGCAATGCTCTCCATTATTCTCAGAAAGTTTAAGATACGGTTCATCATCATACAGCAACTCATATGATAAACACTGAATGCAGTCATCTCCAAAACATCTGATAAACAATGCTGGAGGAAAATGCAGGGTAGCAAAAACTTCCTTTTAGAAAAGAGAGGAAAAAGATAAAAGCAAAATGTCTAGTAAATGACATTTGTCATTGTTTTTGGCTACCCAGCATTTGTAATTCAATATTGTAATTTGTAATCCAAATATTGTAATCCCTTTTCCAGTCCTCCTCACAGTCTGGAAAGTTATATTTGTAATCCCATTGAAACATAATTGGAATCCTGGCAAATTAATTCCAATCTACCAACTACAACGCAACCCACGGCAAGAGTAAAGACACCGAGACATATTCAAAGTTATGGGCAGCCAAGGGGTTCTAAATTCAATCCAAGTGAGGATATGCGGACAAAGGCCCTGATCCTAGGCCTCCCCCGAATTTATTATCTCATGAGGAAGGGAGTGGCTCGAGGGTGAGTGACAGTGAGGATAGCGGGAATTACATGAGCAAGGTGAGCTGAGCTGGCCGGCAGAGAGCAAGCACCTCTGCAATGAGCAGGGAGAAAGATATGCAGGGGGACCAGTCTGCATAACTCGATTGGGGTAGCAGAGGAATGAATTCAGGAGGCTGTTGCTTCAGTTTCTGATGTGTAAACTTTTATATCCTGGGCAGTCATAGCCTCTTATTTTGGGGCTTGTACCCAGCTGGCATTCCTGGAGCTGTCTGGCTCTGCCATCCCGCTGCATTCAGCCATTTAACAGGGAAAATGATGTGAGGAAACAGGAAATCATCAATTGGCCTTAAAGATTACATATCTATACCTCATCTAGCCTTATCTGCATTGCTTAGAGCCAATGGAAGGAATAAGGAAATAACATAGCCAGCTTTGTACATATCAGTCCATGGAGGCAGGGCCCAGTTTAAATAATGCAGAGGTAATTGTTCTGCATTCAAGGAGAGCCATCCACCTGGTCTTCTTCACCCTTATTTACAGTTGAGAAGTCCTTCACATTAGGAAACAGAGCCTGCGTCCCACTGCAGAGACCACAGTGTAGTCCCCAGACTCCCTCCTTTCCAGCCTGGCCATGGGCACGTGTAGCTGTGGCAGTCAGGTGACACAAGGACCGCCCTGAAGATCCATTAGCTTAGTGACAGTGGCAGGGCTGGCAGCTCAGGGACAGTGTCCAGGGTTAGCATCGGTGCTGAGGGCAGCATAGGTCTCAGGGTTGCTCCCAGTGCCCTCATGTGTAGCTCTGCATTATAGTATTGCTGCTTCAGTCCCGTCAGGTCATCCTGTCTCCTCCCAACATACCCCACTCCTTCCGCCAGCCCACCAGCGGGCAGCGGGCAGCAGAGAAGTTCTGCAGTCCAGCTCTCTAAACTTTACCCTCACTTTCCTACAACTGGTATGTGAGCTTGGGCTAGCTCCTTTAGTTTTCTGTGCCATTCCTCGGTCCAAAATGTGAATTTAATAAAAGTATCGTGCTTAGTGATATTGTTATTATTGTTGCTACAAAGTTTGTGTTAAGGATTACATGAGTTTTACCGATGCAAAAGTTTAGAACACTGCTTGGAAAAGTGTAAATACTTGATAAATGTTAGCTGTTGTTATTTTTACTTAATGAATTCCCTTTTCTGTATAAATCAGTTTCTTTTGCTTACAACTAAGAATGCTGCCTGATGCAATCAGACTGAATCCAGAGTTTAGACCATATATAAGGCACACCTACCTACTGCAGTTAAAAGGATCCACTTTGGCTACTACAGGTTCTATTGATCCTACGAGACCACTTTGTCAGGACCCCATCTGGCCCATGCTGGGGTCTGCACTACCTTCAGAGCTGTGCTGTTATTGGCATAAGAGTAAGGGGCGTAGGGTCCTCCAAGTGCCATGCTGGAGCCACAGACCAGAGCGGATGTCTTCAGTCTCTCTGCCTAGACACTGTGTGTCAATATTCCCACATTTCCACATTGCATCATGAGGCCTTGCACAACTGGGGAACTGTACAACCCGAAGTGCTTTCTTGGTCAGCTGCCCTGGGAAGGGAGCATTGTTCCTCTGTCCTCAGATCCCCATGCATATCTAGTGATTCCCTGTCTCTATTTCCCTTGGTCCAACGAATGTCCACCCAAGTTAGTGTGGGTGCACCCGAGGTGTAGACACAAAACAGATGCAGTGAGTGGGAACTCCAGTGAGGACAGGTGGGGAGGGCGTCAGGAACGGCTGGACGCAGTGCTGGCTGTCACGGTGTGGAAGTGAAGTATCCATGTGCTGAGGGCTCATCCTCAGTGTAGCCATTTTCAAAGGCGGGGCCTTGGGCGGAGACTGGATCATGAGG
This sequence comes from Dasyprocta punctata, assembly GCA_004363535.1. Classification (NCBI taxonomy): domain Eukaryota; kingdom Metazoa; phylum Chordata; class Mammalia; order Rodentia; family Dasyproctidae; genus Dasyprocta; species Dasyprocta punctata. The sequence goes on along the minus strand of RJWM01003056.1, from coordinate 115,011 downwards.
ATGCTGATTTCATTGGTGCAAAGCTCATGGGCAGATTCATAACTAAATGGACTATTGGAAACTTGAGAGGTGCTTCTAGTGAGGAAGTAGGTCACTATGGGTGTGCCCCTTGGAGGGAGCATTTCATCCACAGCCCTTCCTCCTCTTCCCCTTCCACTCTTCCCCCTCCTCCTCTTTCTCTGTCTCCTGTGCTTTTTCTATCTGTCTCTCTTTCCTGTCTCTGTCTCTGTCTCTCTCTCTTTCTCTCTCTCAGCTTCTGGCAACCATGAAGTAAGTGACTCTGCTCAGCTACACCCTCTCTGTGATCATGTTCTGCCTTGCCATGGGCCAAGAAACAATGGAGCCAAATAACTATGGACTGAACCCTCTGAAACCATGAGCAAAAATAATCCCTTCTTTCTGTTAAGTTGTTTATCTCTGGTATTTTGTGACAGCAATGGAAAGTTGAGGAAAATCTGACCTTCAGGGAAGGAGAAGGGGAAAGAAGAAAGGGAAGTTTAAAACTAATTATTATAAAAAACATTGAAAGTAACTGAAGAGAACTGCTTTAATGGCATAATGTGAATCAAAAAAGTGTATTAAAAAATATACTTGTCAACATGAAGAGCAAGTGTATGGACATGAAGTATGAGAACAAAGAGTTTATTAAAGCCAAAAAGAGGATGGCTACCTGGGAGTAAGACATGATTCCTAGCTACCCAGAATAAGTGTTCCTGAAATGGCATACAGGAGGTCTGGATTTTCATAAAGTAAAAAAAGAACAGGAGATGCATGGTGGCACATGCCTGTAATCCCAGTACTCAGGAGACTAAAGCATGAGATTCACCAAGTTCAAGGCCAGGCCAGGCTACACAGCAAGTTCAAACCCACAGCAGCTTTGATTATGTATTAAAATCCTGCCTCAGAAAAAAGAATAGGAGGGGTGCGAGGATGGTTCAACATATGCAAATCAATAAATTTATCAAACTACCTAAACAGAAACAAGGACAAAAATCACATAATCATCTCAATAGATGTAGAAAAAACTGACAAAAATACAATATCCATTCATGATAAAAATTCTGAAGAAAATAGGTATAGAAGGTCTTTATTTTAACATGATAAAAGCCATTTATGACAAACCCATTGCCAACATTGCACTAAATGGAGAAAAACCAAAAAATTGTCCTTTAAAATCAGGAACGAGACAAGAGTCTTCACTGTCAGCACTCCTGTTCAATATAGTACTTAAAACTTTATCCAGAGTAGGCATCCAAGAAAGAGAAATAAAAGGAATAAGTATAGGAAATGAAGAAATGAACTATCCTTATTTGAAGATGACATGATTCTTTATATAGTGCATCCAAAAAACTACACCAAGACTCTTAGAACTAATAAACAAATTCAGCAAAATAGTAGGATACAAAATATATCACAAAAATCAATAGTGTTCCTGATAACAATGAACCTATAGAGAAAGAAGCCAGAAGAAGAATCCCATTCACAATAGCTTCAAAAAATCAAATACCTAGGAATTAACCAAACCAAGGAAGTGAAAGGATACTATGTAAAAGCTTATAGTATCCTGAAAAAGAAGATTAAAGGGAAACATTGGAAACATTGGATGGAAATACATCCTTTGTTTTTAGATAGGTAGAACAAATATTGTCAAAATGGCTATATTACCAAAATTGCTCTGCAATCCCAATCAAAATATGAACAGCATTCTTCACAGAACTACAAAAATCAATATGGAACCAAAAGAGACCCAAAACGACAAAAGCAATCTAGGTCAACAAAAGCAATGCAGGAGGCATCAGTCTTAGATTTCAAGTTACATTACAAAGCTACAGTGATAAAAACAGCATGGTACTGGCATAAAAACAGACATGCTGATCAATGGAACAGAATAGAGGACTCAGAAACAACCCCAGACACATTTAACCATCTGATGTTTAACAAAGTGGCCAAAAATATGCACTGGAGGGAAGGTAGATAACTACTTTAATAAACAGTGCTTGGAAAACTGGCTATCCACACACAGAAGACTGAATCTAGACCCACATCTCTCAACACCCACTAAACTAAGTAAAAATGGATGAAACAGGTAACTCTTGAAGACATGAACATAGGCAGGATCTTTCTAAGCAGAATCCCAATTACACAAAAAACAACATCAAGAATAAACAAATGCACAACAAAGGAAACAGAGTACAGAGACAACCTATAGAATTGGAAATAAGGTTTTGGAGACTATTCCTAAAGAACTAACATCCAGAATATGTAAAGCACTCAAAAAAAATTAGACTCCCCCAAAATAAAAGGACCAACCAAAAAATGGCCAGTTGAAATGAGTAGACATATCTCAGAAGACATACAAATGCCTAATACATGCATGAAAAAATGTTTAGCATCTTTGGGTATTAGAGAGATGAAAATTAAAACAATACTGAGATTGTGCCTTACTTCATAAAGAATGGCTATATCACAAAATCAAAAACAACAAGAGATGCTGGAGAGGTTTGAGAGAAAAAGGAAATCTTCTACTTTGTTAGAAACTAGTTAACTAGTACAACTACCATGGAAGTCCATATGGAGATTCCTCAAACTAAAACTAGAAATTCCATCTGACCCAGCTATGCCTCTTCTAGCTATCTTCCTGAAAAATTTAAAGGCATCACATTAATGTGATATATGAATACCCATGTTTATAGCAGTACAATTCCCAATAACCAGATCCTGGAAGTGCCCCACATGCCCATCAATAGATGAGTGACAGCCAGGCAAGGGGCACACACCTGTAATTCTGGCACTTGGGAGGCTGAGGCAAGAGGACTGCCATAACTTCAAGGCCAGCCTGGGCTACATAGTGAGTTCAATCAGTCTAAATTACAGAGTGAAACACAGTCCCCAAAAAAGGAAAAAAAAAAGGAAAATAGATGAATAAATAAATTGTGATATATAATATACATGTGTACTACTTGGCCATATATTGTAGCTTTTTTTTTTTTTAATAGTGCCAGGGATTGAACTCACAACCTCGCATCTGCCAGGCAGGCGCTTAAGCCACTGAGCCAAACTCCCAGCCCTAGTTTTTTTGAGGCAGGGTCACACTATGTAGCTCAGACCAGTCTTGCACTCGTGTTGTAGCCCAGGTCGGCCTGGAACTCACAATGCTCCTCCTACCTCAGCATCCCAAGTGCTGGGATTAAAAGCATGTGCCACCATGCCCAGCTTACTTGGCCATATGGAAGGGTAAATCTGAGCCATTTGTAGGAAAATGGATTTACCTTGAGACCATAAAGCTATGCAAAATGAATTAGATACAGAAGGTTAAATATCACATGGTTTCTCTTATGTGAGAAACTCAAAGTATAAATAATTTTTTAAAAAGAGGATAGAAAACAGGGAGGTAGACCTTTTGTAGACACAAAGGGGACATAAAAATGGAGGTGGAGAGAGTAGGGAAAGGGGAAATACAGCAGTATCTCAGTTCACAAACACGATTCTCTCCACATTCAGGTTGCAAACTGAATTGGACAAGAACCAAATCTAATTTCCCCGTAAGGTCAACGTTCAACCTAATCGTTGAATTTGTTTTGTTTTGTTTTGTGCCAGGAATAGAACTCTGGACCTTGCGCTTGCCAGGCATTGATTCAGTTCTTGTCCAACCCAATTTGCAGAACGAATCAAGTTCGTGAGCCAAGCTACCACTTAGAAGGGGCTAAGATGTGATCTGTATGTATACCTATTCCCTACGATGAACGTATTCATTATGTATTGTAGATATGTACTAATAAAATAAAATTTTAAAAAATTGGGAACAGTAATGTACCACAATGTGCCATTTAATAACAATAAAAATAAAGTACTTAAGAATTACTATAACAGGAAACATATTTCTATGAGCTTTACAGAGAAATCTCCATGGTTTTATGAAACTATTTAGAACATAAATGGAGAAATATATCACGTTATTACATAGCAAGATTCCAAAGGTGCAAGGATTTTGTTTGCCCCAAATTAACCTATAATCCAACAGGATTTAAATCTAGGAAAATCTGAGGGAGAAGAGAGCCAGACAGAGAGTTGGCTCAGGCAGCAAGAGTCAGGAAAGGAGAGTTTTTGAAAGTGTGATATTGGGGTAGGGAAAGAAAGCATAGAACAGAGCAGACCAGGGAGCCCGGAGAGACAGATGCAGCTGTGGAAATGTAACATATCTCAGCAGTGTATTTTCAATAACCTTGCTTAAAAACAAAATAAAATCGAATACTACTTCATATTACACATAAATGTGAATTCTGCACAGATTAAAGTACTAAATAAGAGAAATTAATTTTTTTTTCTTCAACACCGGGGATTGAACTCACAACCTCGCGCCTGCCAGACAGGCGTTTAAGCCACTGAGCCGAACTCCCGACCCTAGTTTTTTGAGGCATGGTCACACGATGTAGCTCAGGTCGGCCTTGTGCTCGCGCCATAGCCCAAACCAGCCTCGAACTCACAACGCTCCGCCTACCTCAGCCTCCCAAGTGCTGGGATTAAAGGCGTGCGCCACCACGCGCGGCTCTGATTCTAAAATTCTTACGGAAAACAAGCAAATAAGAACTAGGCAGATTCTTAAATAAAAGAGTATGAGGGAAGATTAGCGCTATGGGATATAAAATATATTGGGAAACTAAAATAATTAAAAGTGTGATGCTGGCACATGCATAGAAAGGTAGGACAATGTAACAAAATTTTTAAATCCAGAAATGGACAAACATATACATAGAAATACATACTTCATGATAAAAATGGGGGAAAACATATCCAATAAATGGGGAAACTCTAAGAAGGCAATTAGGAAAAAAGATTAAGCTACATTTATATTTCATGTCTTAATCCAAGATAAGTAACAAATGAATGAAGAATTTATATGTAAACACAAAAATCCTAAAGGAACTATAAGAGAATATGGAAGAATATATTTTAATATCACAAAACCCAGAAGCCACGTATATCTGCCAGAGTTCAGTTTATAGAAACCGCAATAGCAATTTTATGAATGAGAGAAAGTTGAAGGATTATTAACTACATAAACCTATCGAAAGGTTGGAAGAAAAAGGGAATAAAGAACACCAATAGAAAAATACAAACATCACTGTCACACAAATTAGGAGACATATATAATCACAGATTCTACAAATGCATAAGAGCCACCAAAAGCTGTTAAGTGCACCTTATAAATTATATGAAGGTAATATGTTGTGGAAGCCCCTGTAGGGCAGGAAAACCCCTAATAGCCCACGGACCAGAGATGTCAGAAAACACCAGCCTGAAGACTTCCCATAGGTCAGAGCTTCAACCTGAAGTGAAAACCAGTATCCTTCACAGTCAGTAGAACCGTGATGGTCGAGGAGAACAGGATAGAGATTTCATCGGGGGAAGTGAAACCTAATGACAAGCAACACAGGGAAAATGCTAGCAAAATGTAAAATAACCCCCAAAAGATAGGGAAGCCAGAACAACTCAAAGGCAGTAAGCCTTGCTGTATAGAAGAGGGAAAAGGGCAAGCAGTTGGTGCAAAACTTACCAGTTACAAAGAATTACCAAAAAGTTGCCATGAAATAAATGAAAAATCTGATTAAACCTTTGGTCATTACTTAAAAAGACTTTAAGGAACACAGACACATACACACACACTCACACGCACGCACATGACATGGCTGAGGGAATAAAACCGAAACAAGAAATACATAGGCCCAGAGTAGAAATCATGAAAAGACAGAAGACTTGATCTTGCATATTTGAGGAACTCAGAAAAGTATAACAAAAAAAGAGGAAAAATCACAGAAATCGAAACAGAAGTGGAGAAGTGTTACAGCAGTAAACACAGTAAGCGGGCTCTGCAGAAGTTAAGTGAGTGTAAAAGCTGACACGGAAGTTGCTTTGTTCTGTTTCATTTTGTCTTTTCAGTGGCAGGGACTGAACCCAAGGCCTCATGCATGCTGGACAAGCACTCTCTCACCTAGCTATGCCCCCAGATCTGGAAATAGTTTAAAATAAATGATAAAGTATTAGTATACAGAGAAGACAGGCAGTTAAGATCTAATAAGTATGAACTGAATCCCTGAAAAAGAAAAGCAAAACAATGGAGCTAAACGAATAATGCAAGAAAACGTTCCTGAAATAAAACACAGTTTGAAATACCGTTTGCCAGAGAAAATAGACACAAAATGATCAATGCGAATATTTATGCAAGTAAAGTTATTGGGTGCTAAAAGTAAAAACAAAATCCCTCTTCTTTCAGTCCTTCTTTTCTTTTTCTTTCAAATCAACTCAATCCAAAAGTCATTTGGGCTCTAGTACAAATGCATTAGTTAGTTGATATAGCCATTTGGTGGATCACACACGTGCGTGCGCACAGACACACACACACACACACACACACACACAAAGACATGTATACACAACAAGGGGCTGCAGCAGTGCCAAAAGCAGTAGTGCTGAAGCTGGAGACACGAGCAGAAGCGTGGCCCATCCTGAGATGGCAAATCCCAGGCAGTGTCAGGGCAGCGTCTGTGCAGACCGGCACGGATGTGAGAAAGGCTTCTGTGTGCTGGGACAGTTCAGCGCTGGCTGTCAAAGCCCAGGCAGTGCGAGAGTAGCCTGAGCACAGCACGGCAGGCAATCCGGCATGGGGTCGTGGAGCGAGAGCACAGCCTGGGGTGATAAGAAGCAACCAGGGTAGAAGAGTGCATACTCAGCCAAGCACAGAAGGAGCAATAGTGATGGACGGCCAGCTACCACAACCACGGAGAGTGACAAAAGGCAAATAAGGAGCCTTGGGTAGGTAAGATGTAAATGCGTGACACCTCCTCACCCCCGAGGTAAACCAGCTTGCCCAGTTCAGCATAGTACACAGCACCCACCACAGTCAGATGGCCACAGGCTGCCCTCAGGGCTGTCCACGTGGACCACGTGACATGTGACGTGAAGATGGCAGAGCTGATCAGAGAAATGGTGCCATGCCGGTCACTTCCTGGACATTGCCCTGTACCCCATCCTTTCTCTTTCTTTATTCTAGCTCAAAACTTCAGTAGAAGCTGCCTCTGACTGAGCAACACAGATAGTCTGAGCAGAAGTGAGTGACTACAGGCACCCAAAGAAGTCTGAGCCAGGGGACAAAGCTGCTACTCTAAAGACACAGGTTCCAGGGCTTTGGGCTCTCTGTCTGGCAGCTAACTGACTCGAACATGTGAGAAATAACTCAAGAAAGTTCCAAAACTCAGAGGTTCTAGTGCGAAGTCCTAGGATTCTCCAAGTCCACTGGTATAGAACTAGTTGTAGTAGTCACTTTCTGACTTGGACAAAATACCTGATACTATTTAAGGGAGGAGAGGTTTATTTTGACTCATGACTTTAGAGGGTTCAGTCCAGAAAGGACAAAACTGGCATGGTGGAAGGGCATAGTGGAGGAAAACTGTCCAACCCATGGCAGTCAGGAAGCAGAGACAGAAGGGAGGCACTCGGGACAAGAATAGACACTTCCGGGTCACTCCCTGTGACACACCTCTTCCTAACAGAATTTAGCTATGAACTTATCAATGGAATAACCCACTGATGAATACCACACCCCCACGATCCATTCATCTTTCAAAATCCCCATCTCTGAACACAAGAGACTTTGGGGGACATTTTAGATGTAAATCATAACAGTTGAAAAAGAATGCATTCTTAAAATGTAAATTTTGAGCAACTGCAGGTGGAAAGACAGAATTGTTTGCTATGGGCATATAAACAGAAATATCAGGAAGTGCGATTCCAAGCTAGATAGCATGAGAAAACATCATTAAGGATAAGGAAGATGTAGCCAGAACTAGAGAAGAACCTGGGTAAGTTTACACCTGGATGAGGGCTTCACTAATTCAATATGTAAAGAGGTTGAATTTAGTGCTAGAATACGCTCCATGACAAAGCTGCAATAAAACTTCCTATGACAACAAAAATGTTCTGTATCTGCACTACTTAATTCAATAGTACTAACTATACGTGACTATTGAACACTTGAAATGTGATTAGTGTAAATGAGGAGGAATTATATTTTTAATTTTACCGAATTAAAAAAAAATTTAAATAGGCATGTGTGGCTAGAGGCTACCATGTCGGACAATGAAACTGTGTAGAATTTGTGGTTATTGTTTAATTGATTACTGGTATACTGTGTGAGTTATTTTGGTAAATAGTAACTGCCTCAACTGAAAAACTTTTCATATACATGCAATTATTAAAGAACTCTTCTTAATTTGTGAATGTCAAAGTTTAAGGGCTCTAGAATCTTATGTAGGTAAGTTAAGTAAACTCAGCTGCTAATTGTGGTTCAGCTGGTGATAGCCAGAGTGGGTAAAGTAAATGAGAAATTGCTCCTAAAGAGGTTGGTATTATCATGGTGTAACAATGACTAGTTACTATCTGGTTATTTGTTCCTCATGTTATGGAGTGGCTTTGTGAACAAGCTGTTACATAAATTTCCCGGTGGAATGGAATTTTCCAATGATTAATCCCTACCTAAACTTCCCAAAAGCCTAGGAGACAAAGGCTGTAGCAGAAGTGGCCTTGTTTTATTCAGTCAAGCATCCATGGGGTTTTTTTTAGCATGTGTGGTATAACAGAAGGGCAGCAAAGATGGGGAAAGAAGTCAGTAAATGGGAATGAGGGGTAGAATGGAGTCAATGGGAAAAGGAAATTATCTTGGGTCTAAGCTAGAAGACCAGCAATTTGTAACACCCCCATCCCCACCTCCAAGACTCAAGTCTTCTATGCCCCATAAATCCAGGAAGAGGGGGATGTGAGCTGGGCTAATCTCATCAGTCAGCAGATCCTATGCCCTTTCAAAATTGTAGAAAGTAAGATTGGGGAGCCGAGAACTGCCAGGAAAATACAGGGCTGCTCAAAGCTTCAGCAGAGCCTCAGAGTTTTCTTGGTCGGGGAGACAAGAGGCATAGGCTTGGGGTACACTGGCCGGACCCAAGTGGATGAAGGTGCCTTCACGCCCACCAGTCAGTGTTCCTGTTCCTGTTCCACTTGTTCACTTCAGATTCCCGGCTCTGCAAGTCCCCCTGCCGCACAACTGGGGCCTGGAGGGCGTCCCTGGTGCGCTCACACGCCAGGCTGTCAGCTACCGTCAGCACCCAGCGTTCACGTTCCCGCAGCACGAAACAACGCCCCTCATGGAAATGCCAGTGCCTGTCCCGAGAATGCTGGCTCCCGTGTTTCCAAAGCTGCTGACCAGAAGCACTGAGGTGCTGGGCTCCAGGCAGAAATTTCCCTGATTTTGTGAAATATTTTACCAGCTCAGCACTGGAGCAATCCTGCTTGTGTCACTAAGTGCCCAGAACTCAGCAACCTGTGACTGCCAAGTAAGGTTTTACACACACACACACACACACACACACACACGCCTCCTAACTTTCAGTAACAACGAGGGATCCACTTTGTACCTCCCTCCTTCTGAGCCGGGAACCCAGATGAGTAGCTCCACCTTCAGGATTTGGAGGCCTACAGTTTACTGGGACTTAACGCAGCAGCTCCCCTGCCAAGGGGACAGGCGCTCAGTCACCTTCCCGGCAGCCCCGAGGCGGGTCTGGGTCCTCTCCGGCAGCCCCTGTAGGAACACGTCCCAGAACATGCAAGCCCCTTCCGCCAAGGCCCCCTCCTGGTAGGGTACACGGTTTCTTCTGGAGTCAGGCAGCTGCGATGCTCCAGTGGTTCTGGAGGGGACCGGAAGTAACGCCAGGGTCGGTTCTTTCCTCTGGTGAGGGCTACCCATAGCCAGAACTCACGATGGGTTGAACAGCCAGGCGGGAAGTGGCCGGATTTTGGAAATGAGATCATGTCAGCCTTAGAGTGTGTCAGCCTCCCCCAGCTGATTGCGATGTCCCTCAAGAGCTTATGGGTGACTTTATTTCCCTCAGCCCCCGGGGAGAAGGCAGCCACCACATGAGTCCAACCATTCCCAGGGCCCTCTGGCCCCCTAGTCTGAATTGGGCTGCTCGGGCCAGCCCTTAAGACCTGAGGGTTGCCATCTCCTCTGAAGTCTCAGGCTCCCCTGCGGCCTCCTGGCCTTGGCAGCCAGGTTGCCTCTGCCATTGGCAAGGGTGGCCCTGGGCGACAGTGCCTGGACTCTGTCTCCAGGAGCCGAGCTCCACTCCAGATTCCTCCCATGACCGGCTTGTGATGTGACCACTGGCTACCTCTGCTGGAGGCTTCCTCAGTCACTGCCCTGGCTGGCACCCCCAAAACACCCCACCCTAAATAAATGGATCTTGTACTGTTTTCTGCATTCCCATTTGGCCACAGCAAGCCAGTGCAGGGACAGTTTCCAAGGTGTTAGCAGGTGGGCTCTGGGTCCAGAACATAGGACCCAGGTGCCTAACAGGGGACTTGAGGAGCCATTCAAGAGTTCTGAGCAGAGATGGGACACGCCCCCTCCTGTGTTATACAGGAACACACTTCGAGTAAGCCTAGGACAGAAGGACAAACGTTGCGTCATCTCACTCATATGTGGAAGCTAAAAGAGTTGGTGTCATTGAAGTCGAGCACAGACGAGCGGTCAGCAGAGGCCAAGGAGGAGTGAGAGAGTGGGGAGGAGCCTGTCAGCGGTCACAAATCACAATTAGCAAGAATAAGTTCTAGCGTCCTGTATGGCATACTGAGGCTACTAGAGTTAGCAATACACACCACCTATTTCAAAACAGCAGGATTTGGGGTGTTGTCACCGCAAGAGGCACATGTCTCAGGTGACAGAGAGGCCAAGTACTTTAATTCTTACATGCTGCACACATGTGTCAAAACACCACACTACAAATATGTACAGTTACTGTCAATTAAAGATAAAATAAGAAGGCCAGGCACAATGGTGCATGTCTGTAATCCCAGCACTCTTGAAAGGCTAAGGAAGGTGACTGTGAGTTCAAGCCCAGCCTGGAAACAGTGACTTGGCAAGACTGTGTCTCAAAATAAAAAATAAAAAAGGGCTGGAGCCGGAGCCGGAGCCAAGCACAAGGGCCCTGGGTTCAGTCCCATATACCTACAGACACGTGTGCACGTATACAGGTACACACACAGATGGAAAGTATTAAGTCAGAAAATACTAAAAGTCAGGAAAACTAATTCAAAGAAAACTGGTTTTAAGACAAAGAGTCATTAGCTGGGGCTGTTGAACTCCTCCCATCTACATGGGAGGTTGAGGCCACAGAATGACAAGTTCAAGGTCAGTCTGAGTAATTTAGCAAATCCTGTCTCAAATTTTTCAAAGGTTTCGGGATGTAGTTCAGTGGTAGAATGTTCACTTAGGATGTGCATGGTCTGGGGTTTGATCCCAAGTACTTGAAAAAATGACTGTGTTCAAAAATATGAAAAATAAATAAGTCAACTTGCTAATTAAAAGATGAAAAGGAGCACACTTGGGCGAGAGCAGGGCGACAGGAGGCTTTGCACCCCCCGACTCGGTGATGACGGTGGCCTGGGCTGAGGTGCGCGGCGGAAGTGTTTGGGAAACGGATGGACTGGGGGCTACACGGCAAAGACAGAGGCATCAGTATTTTCTGATTGATCAAAAGCAAGCTTTACAGAAAAATAAAAGTCAAGGATGATGGGATGACTCAGCTCTGAGAAAAGAGGAAAAACAAAGCTACCGTGAGGAAATGCTTTCAACCCTGAGAACTTGCATTTCTCTGAAACTACAAAGGACGCAAAGAACATGATAAGGGCCTGGGCACCGTGGTCACAGTCCACGGAAGTTGAGGACCCTGCGGGTGTGCATGCTGCTGGGTGCAAGCCAGGACCACAGCGCTGACGTGGGCATGTGGTGCCAGTGCTAATGAGCGCTTCATATCTGAAGAGGGCAGCACGGCAGGTGTGCGCCGGGACAAGCGCACAACGCACGCTGAAGAGCCTTACTAAAACAGCAGCCTGCAGGGCGGATACTCGCCTCGTCTTGACCAATGTAAACCCTGCACATTTAACATGAATCACGCAACTCTAAAATCTCCTATGGCAAAATCTCAAGGTCTTCCTTGGGACTTTGTGTGTTGAAATTTCTCTCCCCAGAAAGAGAACCACAATCTGTTTACTGTCAATTCTCACAGACGGCAGATTATTAAGTGCTGTACGGAGCGGGTTGGTCTTGGGTTTCAGTTCCTCCTTCCTTAGAAGCTGGGAAGAATCCAGAACTAGCATGGCTGAGAGTCCAGGCAATTCCCCTCAGGTTTGTTCCAAGGGTTCTCCCGATGCAGGCACCACACTGAGATGGTCCGCATGGTGGGCTTTGCCCTAAGATGGTGGCTTTGTGCTTCAATCTCTCTGTCCCCACTCACAGTTAAGGATTCTTAGTTTTTGCCTGGCCCAATAGTATTGCAAAGAGGACTTGTTTCTTTTAATGGACTTTACAAAATGCCGCAGGCCAGACCTGAGAGGGCTTCATGATGGAGTAGTTCTGTTTTCCCCGCAGGCTGTGTTTCTCTTTGGGATCAGTTTGCTCTCTAGGCTTTGAGGGACATCTCTGAACCCTTCTGAGCACACACCTTAATCCCAGCACTTGGGAGGCTGAGGCAGGAGGATCACTGTGAGTTTGAGGCCAGCCAAGCTACACAGTGAGTTCAAGGTCAATCTGAACTACATAGCGAGACCCTGTCTCAAAACAAAGCAAAACAAACCCTTCTGTTATGGCTTGAGTTAGGGTTGAGGTGTGTTCCCTAAACAACTATGTGTTGGAAGCTTGTTTCACAGTGTAACACAGTTGAGCGATGGTGGGACCTCTAGAAGGTGGGGTTTCACGCAAGGTACGCAGGGCGCTGCCCTTGGAGGGACTGGTGCATGCCTCATGGAGTAAGTTAGTCCCCAAGAGAGTGGGTTGTCAGAGAAGCACAAGCCTGACTCTCCCACTCGCTGTTTCCTGCCTTGCCTGTGGTCTCTTTCCTCCACGTGTGCTCCCTCCATGATGCCGCTCACTCTGACACACCACCACAGCCAAAGGGGTCCTCTTCTGGACCCACGCTGTTTTGATGTCTAGTCTTCGAAACTGTGAACTTTCCTTACAAATTATGCAACACCAGGTAGTTCATTCTATCAGTAGAAAACAGCCCTTCTCAGGAGAGCCGCTGACAGGGAACACACAGGGAACCATAAACACTGAGGTCAACCAAGCCTGCTGCATGACCAGGACTTTTTCAATATTTGGTACTTTTTTTCCTGCAGGAATATATTCCTGGTTTAATGACAATATAAGAAAACATGAGCTACTCTCAAAATGTCCATTCCTAGTTGTCTATATAATAAAAGACACTAGTAGATTTTACCAAGGGAAAATGATAATTTCTTTCCTAATTTGTAAGTATGATTTGACTCCTTGAATCACCTCCTCACAGGCTGAGAGTCACCCCAATGGGCACGCAGGCCATTCTGCAGAACTGAGGAAGTGTGTGTCCAAGGTAGCACAGGACGGAGGTGGCGAACCTGTGGCACACATGCTACAGTCAGCTCTTGGTTATCGCTGAAAGTTCTAAAAGGTTCACCATCAGGGGTACAGGGTTTTTGTTAAGTTTTGCTCTTGCCTTATTCAGAAACATTAAAGTCATAGATGCCCTTGTGTTTAAGATTTGTGATTTTTTTTGAGCCAAGGAAAGCTATACTCTCTGCTGTGACAGAAATATATGCTATGCTTAAGGGACAGGAGTAGCCAGGGTTTTCCCCCTGGGAAATTGTAACAGGCTGGGAAAACTGCTTGTCTTTAGGAAAATGCCTCTGGCTCACCCTCTAATATTCAGTTAGCCTCTCCCCTGGAGTCAATAGGATGTGTGACATTATTACTACACTGGCCTCATATACAAGCCCATCGCAGCCTACCTAACCTACCACAACTATTCCCAGAATGCAGATGCCGAAATCCAGATCACTATAGTTTTACTGCATGTCATGGAAGAACAACAGGTAGTCAACATTTAGCTGACAGTGAGATCTTTATTTTGTGCAGGCTTTGGGGACAAAGGAATTCAAGCCCATATGAGCCATTTTATTCATTAAAACACCACCAGAAAAAGAGAAGGGAATTGCAGAAACTAGTTCAAGAATAGAAATAAAAGCTTTGAGGGCTGGGAGTTTGGCTCAGTGGCTTAAGTGCCTGTCTGGCAGGTGTGAGGTTGTGAGTTCAATACCCAGTGCTAGAAAAAAAGAAAAAAACCTGCACAGAGATAGAAGCTTTGGAGCAATATTCTGCTTGAAATTGAATGTTTCCAAAAACCAAGGTATTAGCTGGTGTTGTAGAAGTTCATCAAACTAAGAGCACTAAGTTTCCTCGGGCTTTGGACATAAGAAATTGATACAGATTGAGCCTCTGCAAACATACAAGTCCTGAAGAAACTGGGCTCTGGCTTGGAAGGACAGGAGGCTATGACAGCTATGCACTGACTGGGTCAGAATTTTTGCCTTAACACCAAGGTGGGATTCCAACGGACAGGGCTGCTACTGAGATAAACCTGGAAGCAAAACAAATACCACCTTAGCTTGCTCTCTTTCAGGGCACTCTGAACTGGCATAACAAGTGGAAACCCATGGAATGGGATGGACCTGTGACTGGGTGGGGTGGCCCTTGGCAAAGAATGCTGCAGACCATCCGTATGGAGTACCTAGAATCCAGGTCCTCCAGTAAGAGCAACCTCTTCCCCTACTCATCATGGGTTCCTCGGGCTGCAGAGACGTGGCTCTACCTGGTACCACACCCAGGACTCAGACCACAGCTCTGAGAAGAATGCAGTAGATCCCAGATGGTAAAACAGCTGTCAAAAAGAGTTCATTTGCACTCGCTCAAAGCAAAAAGTATCGCCACGTCTACCCTGGTAACCTTGACTAACAACAACAAAAACAGTGGCCCTTCCCTTAGACAAACACACGGCAGTCAGGGCAGCAGTCACACATCCTACCGAGGACAGAACCCCGTCTGAGAGAAACTGTACCCAGGAACACGGGCACTCAACACGCGAGGTTCACAGCAGCACTATACCTAAGAACCAAGGCAGAAACGAGCCAAATAGTCACTGATGACGAGGCTGGGTGTGGTTGTGCACACCTGTAATCCTAGCAACAGAGGAGACTAACAAAGAGGTATCACAAGTTCAAGCCCAGCCTGGACAGCTCAGCCAGATCCTTTCTCAAACTTAAAAATAAAAAAGGCTGAAAATGTAGCTCAGGGCAAAGGCCCTGAGTGGTGTGGGGGAGGAGGGCATGGATCATTCAAACAAACAAAGCATAAAATTTGATAATAAAAGCATTTTACCAATTTTTCTGCAGATCACACACACAAAAAAATTAATAACATGAATTCAGTAAAGTAAGTTCCAGAAGATGATACATCAGTTGAAGTTCAGTTAGGAAAACAGAATCCACATGGACTATTTTCACAGAGAGAATTTAACACGGGGAATTGGTTATACAGGCTTCAGCAACTGGCAAAGCAAAGAGGGCTGTGAGATCAAACAGTAACTACAGTAAGCAGCTACTGCTCCTGAGAAAAATAAAAGAAGGAGGGAGATGTTGTCTGAACTTAGAACTTTGGAGGAAGAGCCTTGTGTGGCTGGGAAGAAGCCTGTTGCTCGCTCCAGATAGCTCAAGGGTGCGGAGAAGCAGCTGTGGGACCGGGCCTTGGGCTGAAGAGGAATCCTGTCCAGTTGCTGGTCAGTCCTCCAGGAGTACCATGAGCTAGTTCCTAGGCGTGCACGAAGAATTAGAAACACAAACCAGCTGCTGCTGTCGGGCTGGTATGCTGTTTCGGAGTCATTCTGACAGGAATTAAATGCAAACAGGTAGGAGCAGAAGGCATCTCCTCCCTGCCTCTCAGTGTCTCTCCAGATGCCCACTATAGACAGAAACTGACAGGGGATAGCTGAGAAAGTAGTGCAGCTTGCAGAATTTGGACCTCACTGAAACAAAGCATGCAGCTGAGAGACAACAGCTTCACAATCAGCATGAACGACTTGATAACCTCTCAAAACGAGATGAAAAGGATGATTATAGAGGTAAGGAGACACTGAGGCCTAAATATTACCTCACAATTGGGCAATGAAGCGTTATTATTTCACAAATTGCATTAATAACACAGAGAAAAGCATGATTTAATCATAGTAAATTCAGAAGAAAAAGACAAAAGATACTGAAGCGATCGGCAAGATGACCTGTGTGGAGAATGAAGGCATTTCAGATAAGAATAACCATAGTCTCTGAAATAGAGAACCCTTCAAAGATCAGAGAAAAAAATACTTGGAAATATACAGAAAGTTTCCCCTGAACTCATATGAAAGAACTCAATTTTCAAATATCAGGGTTACAAGCTGGGCGTGGTGGCGCACGCCTTTAATCCCAGCACTCGGGAGGCTGAGGTAGGCGGAGCGTTGTGAGTTCGAGGCCAGCTTGGGCTACAACGCGAGCACAAGGCCGGCCTGAGCTACACAGTGCGACCCTGCCTCGAAAAACCAGGGCCGGGAGTTTGGCTCAGTGCCTTAAGCGCCTGCCCTGGCAGGTGCGAGGTTGTGAGTTCAATCCCCGGTGCTGCAAAAAAAAAAAAAAAAAAAAAAAAAAAAAAAAACAAATATCAGGGTTACATTTTAATACTTGGAAAATCTGTTAGGGAATGATTATGAAACTTAAAAAATGAAGCGGGGAAAAACTTTTATATTTTGAGATACAAGCTCTTGCTGAGTTGCTCAAGCTGGCCAAGAGCTCAAAAAAATCTTAAGAAGGTTAAAATCAAACTAGCTTCAGACTTTTCCATAAAGGTAATGCTGACAAAGTTCCGAGGAGAAAAACAAAAAGCAAGACTCAAGAATAGTTTAAATTTAAATGTATGAAGAAGGCACTTTCCAACATGAAATAACACAAGGGAAATGAAGCCATCATGAAAGATTGCACATGGATACAAATTTTTGTAACTCCTCCCATTAAAAGATAAATCTCTCTTAGGAACCCTGATTTAAGATTTGTTTGCCCAGTCCAGTGACACAGATGGGATACTGTGTAAGCAGAAGGGATACTATGTAAGTTCCACGTCTAGGCCACAGAGGATTTATAACTCCCATTGTCACTCTGCTGGCAAACACGCCTGATGGGCCCACAGGGAGGCGGAAAGGTGTCTTGGCCGACCACCAAATCCCAGCCTTCCAGCCCAGCCAAGCCACTGCCAAGCGCGGCTGCACAAGCGAGCCCCACAACCTCATGGACGAACCCATTCCAATTCGCCCGTCCTCAGCACTGTGACTGCCGGGGGCCGTTTTAACACAAGTAGAGGCTGTCACAAGGTGACGTTCATATAACCACATCAAAATGAAGAAGTGGGAAAGACAGCAGTGAACAAATACATTTAATCACTGAAATGAAGACAAATCCTCAGGGAAATAATGGATTATAATAGGAGGTAGAAGTTACAAAGCCTGACAAAGTAAAAAACAGTAAGCGAAAACTGAGGAAGTTCAGGTAGGAGGTGGGCAGAGTGTTCATCTGTCGTCAGCAGCGGGGAATTCAGTCCTAACAAATGCTGAAATACACACACAGTTGGAAAAGTTACTGTCCTATTAATGAGTTTCATTTTGTTTAATCTTTGAGAGATCTGTTACGAACTGGCCTCTCCTGGGAGGAAATGACACGCATCAAGCAGTTCCTTTAAGTTTCTCTTTGGTTGAAGGAGAGAGACGGCTTTCTTTGCCCAGATGCTCTGGGTTGGCACCGCACCGTGTCTCCCCGGATCACGGCGGATAAGGAGGTCCCAGTACAGAGCCAATTTCTAGGGAGCATGGTGGACTACTGTGATTGGCTCACTAATGCTGCTCCGATTTTATTGCCATAGGTATTACCAAGGAATCCTGTTGAAATGCAGGTTCTGACTCAGTAGGTCTGGCAGGGGCTAACATTCTGCATTTTGAACAAGCTCTGAAGTGATTAGAATGGTCACTGAGGTGTCAATTACAATGTCCATCTGAACTACCAAGCACACGAGGTATTTTTATTAGCTGAGGAGCACATTCTTTCCTTGTAGGTAAATTCAAAGAGAAGCCAATTATAATCAGAAGTGCTTAATGAGCACGGCAGATTGCAAAGCATATGTGAAAGGCACAGAAGGAAGAAATTGCTTGCCGTACTTTGGGCATCACAAGCTAGACAGGAGCTCAGGACAGGCTGAGCCACATCAGCAAAGGCTGGGCTTTAATCTGCGCTGTGGTTTAGATCTAGCTATCCCCCAAAGCCTCATGCCTTCATAGGTGGGGCTTGGAGAGTGACTTTGAGAGTGACTGGGCACGTGATACTGGGTCAGTGTGCTGAGTAGTTTAGCATAGTTCTGGGTGTGGGTGATAGACTCACCGAAGAGGGAAGACTCACCCTGGATTTGGGTGACACCAACCAATAGGCATGCAGCCTAGATGGAATAAAAAGACAAAAGAAGGAAGTTCCTGCTGCTCCTGCCTGCCCTGCCATGAAGTGTTTCTCCTCTGCCACGCCTGTCTGCCAGGCCACTCTGCCTTGGAGCCAGCTGACTATGGACTGAAACCTCTATAAGCTGTGAGTGACATACAATAAACCTTTCCTCTAAGCTATGGATGTTGAATATTTTGTCCAATCTGTGTCCCACACAATACAAGACTGTAAGAGGCAGTCTATGAAAATGTTTTCCAGGGTCTAATTTGGTTGAGGAACACTGCACACACTAGATCCTTTACTTGAATATTTACAATGCCTATTTTGATTTTAAAGGCACTAGGACCTACAGTTAAAAAACAAGACAAAACAAAAAGAATATTGTCTCACATAGACATAATACTCCATAATCAGGACTGGCTATATGATTTGTGGAGCTCAGGGCAAAACGAAAATGAGGGTCTGCTTTTCCAAAAACCATTAAGACTTTCTAGATGATGTCAAGAGAATTAAAGCAATACTAGAACCCTTCTAAGTTAGGCCTTGTACAACCTTCCATAAAACAAGGCCTGCTCATGGGAAGACTGGGAGCACTCAGTGAGGAGATGTATGGATCCTGCTTTACCATAAGTAACAAATAGCAACTGTGGTATATGTATAGTTAGGACTCTTGGTTACAGTGTTGCCCAGGTGGGGCTTACACTCGAAGTCCTCCTACCCAAGCCTCTCTGAGTGCTGAGATTACAGGCATGCATGGCCACGCCTGGCTGTGGGATGCTTTTTTTTTTTTTTTTAAACAGGAACATCTATTAACGCTGAACAATGCACACTCAGGAAATGCTGCGTTGAGTGGAGGGAGATGGGGTGCTTGAGTTACAGGTCTGAGTACCCTGAGTTGGATTTGCATTTTAGATGGCAGTGAGCAGAACTGGAGACTGGAAGGCTGATTACAAGCTTGCTACAGGAATTTAGATCTAGGAAACAAGGCTTGTATTAGCAGGAAGACAGAAAGAGAGTATCTGCAGCAATATTTAAGAAGTAGCCCGGTGTGGTAGTGGGGACCTACAATCCTTGCACTCCGGGAGGCTGAGGCAGGAGGACTGGGAGTTCCAGGCCAGGCTGGGCAACTCAGTGACTTAGGCAAGACTCTGT
Source organism: Dasyprocta punctata (assembly GCA_004363535.1). Lineage (NCBI taxonomy): Eukaryota > Metazoa > Chordata > Mammalia > Rodentia > Dasyproctidae > Dasyprocta > Dasyprocta punctata. Next base: position 95,442 of record RJWM01003056.1, on the reverse strand, counting down.
TTTATAACCAAAAAGAGGTGGGGGAAAAGGGAGTGGAATGTAAGGCTCAGCAAGTTATCTCTGTGAGGAGCTGGGGATAAGAGAAAAAACAAAACAAGGATGGTTCAGATGAGTTAGGTGGGGAATCAGCAGAGTGGCATCACACTTGTGGAGATGGCACAAGAGCTGGGTGTGATTTTAGTTCACACTAGATGTTTGAATGACAGGAAAAATATTCAAATGGAGAGAGGCTTTACGTTTGCGGTCAAGGAAAAGGCTGGTGATGGTGCTATGGTTTCAATGTATCTCTAAAAGTTAACATGTTAGCAAACTTAATCCCCAGTGCAACAATGTTGGGAGGTGGAGAGGTGATTAGGGTACTAGGGTTCTGCCTTCACGAATGGATTCTCATCATCAAAGGAGTGTGCACTTGGTAAAGTATCTCGGGAGTGGGCTGTTCTAAAACAAGATCAACCAAGGAAGGGTGAGGTTTACCTGTAACGCCAGGATTCTGGGAGCTGAGCAGGAGTATCGAGAGTTCAAGCCCAGCCTGGGCAACTTAGTGACACCTTGTCTCGAAATAAAAAAAAGCGTAAAAAGGGTTCGGGATTGAACATAGCCCAGGGCCGGGCGTAAGCACACACCTATGATCCCAGCACTCAGGAGGCTGAGGCAGGTTTGCTATGAGTTCAAGGCCAGCCTGTTCTACACAGCGACACGCTGGTTCAAAAACAGAGCAAAACAAAACAAAATACCAACAACAACCACCACCAACAAAAACCAAGTTCAGCCCTCCTGGTCTCCTGCCCTTTGCCTTTACACAACGGGATGACAGCCCCGCGGCAGGCAGTGGCGCCTCCTTACTGGGACTTCCCAGCCTCCAGAACTGTGAGAAATCACTTTATAAACTACCAGCCATTGTTGTGTTATAGCAACAAAAAACAAGACTCACTGATGGATTTTCATGTCAGTGTTGTTTGCAAAAGAAGAGCTTGTGCGTTTTAACAAGCACGAAATACAGGGTGTGTGTGTGTGGCGGGGGGTGCTCTCAGTTGATGAAGGATGACATATTTCAGCAAAGCGACCACGAGGCGCTGGACAGACAGAACTGTCAGAAGAACCGGGGGCCGTGTGGACCATCACGAACACACTCCGCACAGACCTGCAGCCCCACATCTCAGCGGTGACGGTGGTCACTAGATGGGTCCAACTCCCGGAGTCACCGCTATTCTCTGCACAGCGCCCACCAGGAGGGCTGCACCTCCGCAGGGCAGGTGTGGAGGCTCCGACCGGCTGGGACACCGGGGCGGAGAGTTCGCTCTGCCTGCGAGGACAGCGCAGCCCGAGACGCACTTTAGTCTCCCTCGTGCCTAACCCTGGCCAAGCACGGTGGGACACACTTCGCCCGCTCAGGGAGCAGCCCCTGGCAGCCCCTCCACTTCAGGGGTGCGAGTTTTCATCCCGAGTGCATCTCCACCGCCCATGCAGAGGTGAAAACTAAAGACCTGGACGACAGTCCAGCTCCTGTGGGTGTCAGCACCCCGGAAGCGAACGCGAGGAGTGAGCACGCCGAGGGGCAGGGCGCGGGCACCTGCCCAGGAAGCTGGAGGAGAACAATAAGCCACCAGGCAGGAAGCGGTGGGTGAGCCATTCGGAAATTCAGGCCCCACGCGGGAAGTCGGTGGAACGCAGCGTCCGGAAACTCCACGCCTGCGCCGTCCACCCGGGCGCGCTCCCGCGGGCGCCGCGGTCCGGCCCAGGAGGAGCGCGCAAGCCGCAGAGGCCGAGACCTCGCCGCGGGCCCCAAGGTGAGGGCTGGGGAGCGCGTGCCAGAGGGGCGGCCCGACGCGCGCGCGACGGCGGGGAGCGTGCGCACGCGCAGAGCCGCCGCCGGCCAGTGCCCGGAGCGCGGGAGCGGGGACGCCATCCACTGAGAGCAGCGCGCCATGGTGAGTGGGCCCCCTCCCCTCTCTCCCGGAGTGCCTTGCGCGCGCCCCGTGGGCGGGGGGAGGGGAGGGCAGGCGGCGGTGGCAGCCATGTTGTTGTGAGTCTGTCTCACCCTCGGTACCTCGGTGGTTCGGAGGAGGAGGGGGAGGAGAAGGAGGTGGGGTGGGGGGGAGGGAGGTAGGAGGAGAAAGAAGACGTCGCCGCCACCGAAGGCGGAGGAGGGGGAGGACGGCCACGAGCGACGCCGCCGGTGCCCAACGGTCGGTGCTCCGGCTGCGGACGGCAGCGCGGTTGCAGCAGCCCGGTGAGTCGATGCGCGCGCCCTCGCCCGTCCCCCGGCGCCGCGGGGCCGTCTCCGGGCTTTGTGTGGCGGTCGCGGCGGGAGCCGAGCGCCCACGGAGGGCGGCGGGCCTGCGGCGCTGCCGGCCGCGGCCTGGCGGCGCGCGGTGCGGGGGAGGGGAGCCGGAAGGGGGTGTGCGCGGCGGGAGGGGCGGCGGGCGGCGCCGGCTCGCGCTTTCCCGCGCCCGGCCGGCTGCGCTCGCGTGGGGCCCGGCCCCGGCCCCGGCGGCCCGGGCGGGCTCGGGGACGCGGGTGCGGGGCTCCGCGAGCGCCGGGCAAGCGTGCGGGGGCCGATGTGGGCGCGAAGGAAGCGGCGACTCGGGCCGGCTGGTTCGGGCGCCCCGGGGATGGGTGACTGTTTCGTTAGGGGGACCGATTTCGGGAGCCCGAAAAACACATAAAATAAAATCCAGCGTGGTAAGCAGTGTTTTTTTTGGTCTGAAGTGGTTCAGATTTTGGGGCAGTTGTGAAAAGTTTCATACCCAAACACGTGTGAAAGTTTAGTGCTAACTTCCGAGAACACAGCTAGAGAAACCCACATTTCTTACCAGCTTTTCTGTCACATTTAAACTTTGGGGGAAGGGAATGTCAAGACTTAGTACTTGGAGATTTTTACTTAAGAAAACTGGCAGAATTTTTCGGTAAGGATTTTTAAGGGAAAGGGCTTTTAAACGTTTAAAAGAAATGTAGTACTTCTACAGATATTGTATGTCATGAAAGCAGTAATAAATGGAGTTACCCTTTAAAGCTTGTTTACTGCTTAGATTCGTGCTTATAGGTGACTCTTCACTCTGTGATCTGGAATATTGAAGTATGTTTTAAGAAATTGTCGCTAGGAATCCTGGTAAAACTCCTAAGAATCACATTTTTAATTGGTAAATAAGTTTCTGTTCTTAGCTTTTAAGTGATTTTCGTCACGCGGTCATAAATTGATGGCATTTCCGTATTGGAATAATTTCTTTAAAATTCCAGTTTTTGCTGAAATTGAGTTGCATAGAGCAGTTTCTTGTACCCAGAAAGAAGTTACACTTTTAATTCAAAAATTGAAATTATTTTTCAGAAACCTTCATAGACCTAAGTTCTTGTATTTTTTCGTTTTACGGTGTGCACAAGTCTAGCCATTTTTACCTTCTAGGTAATTTGCTACTAACAAATTTAAGCATCTTCAAACAGCTTAAACTTTCAGTTTTAATACATAATTTCCTTTTTTCTTGTTTGCAGAGTTCTTATGTTTCAATATTTAGTGAGATTTTAAAGTAACTTTTTAAAGAAGATTTTGTTAGATTTAAATTGACTTTACAGGGTTGTCATTTTAGGCCAAAAGACACTGCAAGTGTGTGAAGCCTTGACACAGATCATAAATAATAGGCAGATTTTGTTTCTCTTGAATCTTCGTGTTTTAATCTTTTTGGTGTTGAAAAATACTTTGTCTCCCTGAGTATGTACTTATCCAAGTTAGCAGAAGTAAGTATAAACAGACATTTGCTGCAGGTGTGACGTCCAAAGTCGGTTTCTCAGTGAGCAGGCACCCTCCTTCCCCACCTGCCCGGCCAGACGCTGGGGATGGAGCCTAGGTAGGGCCTTGCGCGCTTCCCCGCTTAGCTGCTCCGCTTCGTTTTTATAGCCCCCGACAACTTCCTAGTTCTCAGTGGAGGCTGGCTGCTGTCTTAGGGACTCGAGTTCTGTATACTTCCTTAATAAAGACTTCTGAGTTTCTAAGATACGAAGCCTGTTTTTTTCATAGTCTTAAAATTTGTGAATATTTAAAATACACTATCTGAATATTCCTTGCTTATGTGATTTTATCTGATTTGTATTCACAGCTTGAGGTTGTTTTACTAACAGGTGTAATTAAGATAGAAATTGTACTTATATATGTGTACGTTGGTTTGTGACATTAAATAGGTTTCTTGCTGTTTGTAAGAAGGCATAAAAACAGTCTAATTCCTAGTGTCATTCCTCATTCTTCTATTTGGTGAATTTATAAGAGGGAATAGATCAGGTTTGGCTGAGCCCCCTTCCTCTTTTTCTCTGAGCATCTACCCCCTGCATAAAGTACTTAATTTGTTCTTGAGCTCCCAGAGATAGACCGCCTGTTTGTAGAGAGGATAGTAGTTGTCCAGTGCTTCGAGGGGCTGGGTGAAGATACTTAGGGTTTTGTAGTACAAGCACACTTGTCCTAGCTCTAAATTATGCCTTCCAGCAGTAAGAGCTTTGATTTACCATAAATCTTAACTTATATTGCTTACTTAGTTTTGAATGTGTTGTGGTAGAAAAAGACTTTTCAACTCTATTATTTAGAATCTATTGTTTTAATAGTGACTTTATATTTGATGATGTAGATAAAAGACAGTTTTCACTTAAAATGTATTGCTTTTATAGTTCAATAGTGAGTTTACAGAGATTTTCAAGTTTTATTAATGAATGAAACACTAGATTTTATATAGGTAGGTGGGTGAAAATGTTTTTTCTCAGTTTTAGTAGTATGTTTAGAGACAAAGTTAATACTTTTTCTTTAGTATTTTTTCCAGTAACTCAGAAGATTGAATTTTATGAATGAAAAATTAAGATTTGCCTAAATAACAAATATCACCTTCCAGTGAGTCATTTTCATTTTTAATGAAATGAAACTATAGACAGCTTTCCGGATTTAAGTGCAGGGTTTTTGAGATATATATATATATACCCTTGACAAGCTTTTTATATTCTTCTAAAATGTTTTACAGAATTTAAAATGATTGTTTAAGCATGTTAGCAAAAGAATAGTTTTAGTATGTTTCACTCTACAAATTTAGGTACTGTAATTCTATCCATTTTCATGTTACATGTGGCTGATTTTCACTTGTATTTTCTTGTAGTGGGATGAAAGACTTGCTAGAACTGAGAATGTATGTGTGTATCATTATAGCTGCCAACTACAGTAAAAGGAAGTAGTATCAAATGTAAAAGGAGAAGGAGGAGTTGAAGTGTTACAATGTTTTGACTGACTGCAATGAAGCAGGAAAGAAAAGTTATCTTTTACTTGAAGGCAAGATACAGGTTTGGACCTCAGTAACTTGCAAAAATTGTTTCCCCAAGGGATTTGGTACATTTGGCTATACCCTGACACTACAAAACCATCCAGTCAACACTGCCTAACTAAGGGAATAGAACCAGCGATTGACTGCTGAGGTACATACAGTGTGGTGGTAGGATTGGAGAAACAGAGGATAATTTACCTTTTCTTATAGTCCTGGGAGAAAAAAAAACAAAAAACTAATTATATAGGGGACCTGGCTTGGGGATAGAGCTTCCTGATTTTTGTTTTAGTAGTAGACCTGTCAGAAGCAGGAAGCTTAGTTTGTGTTTTGTTTTGTTTTGTTTTGTTTTTTGAGACAGGGTCTTATTGTGCAGTTCAGGATGACCTTGAATTCACTGTGTACCCCAGGCCTGCCTCAAAATCACAGTGATCCTCCTGTCTTAGGCTCCAGAGTGCTGGCGCTACAGGCGTATGCCATCACGCCCTGCAAATTTTAGATCTTAAAGTGATAATCTTTGATGTCGGGCACTGTTTCTGAAGGACAGGGTCAGTGAGGGAGTTTTAATTAAGATTAAATTAGTTTTATTCATTCAGACATCAAGGTAAATGAGCAGTAGAGGGAAAGCGACCCTCAGTACAGGGCCTTACTAGACAATCAAATGAAGAAATCATAGGTAGAGAAAAATAGGGAATGTATTGTATGATACTGTTAGCTACCAAAAAATTATCTAAATGTAAGATGTGCTTGAACATCTCCATAGTACTTTATCAGTATTGTAAATGTGATTTTCCTTTTTCTGTGATAAAATTGAGCCTTTAACATCAATTCAACATAAGTTTTGAAGTTAAGAGAGAAATAATGACTGGGTTTTTTACCTACAAATTTTTTGTGCAGTATCTTTCCATTGAAGTGTAGTCGATTGATTGCTTTTCATCTAATGGAGAATCATCGGTGCTTTTCTGTGGATTCTACACCTGCAAAAATAGAAGTTACCCTAGTGTCTTGCTAAAGATAAATTGCCAGTTTTTACCAGGATTCTTTTTATTTTTTTCCTTCAGTACCAGGGATCAAACTCACAACCTGTCATACCTGCCAGGTGGGTGCTAATGCCACTGAGCCCAACTCCTGGCCCTGTTTTTTTTGAGGCAGGGTCTCACTATGTCTTCCAGGCTGGCCTTGCTCACGTTGTAGCCCACGCCAGCCTTGAACTCAACGCTCCACCTCCCTCAGCCTCCCGACTGCTGGGATTAAAGGCGTGCGCCACCATGTCCGGCTTTTACCAGGATTCTTGGTGAGAAAGTGCTCATAGGGTATTTTTGAAGACTAGTCAGTATATGTAGTCTGTTCAAAGTTGAATCTTTTCATCAAGCTAGGCTATCAGGAGTTTTCACACAATTTCTTTGAAGGTTGCAGATGTCTCTTGTCCCAGACTGCTCTAGGATGTTGGTGAAAACATAGTCCTTGTTAGCAGGAATTTACAGAAAGGTGTAAAGAAACTCACTTCACTGCCCTGGAGGTGGTGTTGTAAAAGTACTGTGGACTCATGCAGGTGGAGGGTGTGAGCGTCAGGGAAAGTTTTCTGCGGGAGGTAATGTTGAATCTTAAAAGATGCAGAGAAGTTAATTTAGTTAAGAGGTGGATGAAAAGGCAGTCAGACAGAAGGATTACAGCAGTATGCCTCAGGACCCTGACTGGAGAGATTGGCAAGTGTATAAAATGCAGATTTAAAGAGAATCAGCAAAAGGTAAGACTGGCAACACAGGAGACCATCAAAATGAAGGGCTTTCCCTAATATGGACAGTACTGAAAACTTTGGGTAGCCAGGATTATATCTAAAAAGATTTGTACCATATTGTCTGGGTACCCTTACATAATTGCCATGAAAGTGTTTTCCCTTGATTTCTTTGAGGGACTAACTAAAAGAAAAAATGAAACCTTGCATCTATTATTGGAGCATCGTTGAGGGTGCAACTCTGTTCCTTCTGTAACACCCCATGTAAGAAATTTCTTTCAGAGCTTTGAGGAATAAGGTTGCCTCAAGGGAATTGGTATAATTTCTTTTTGTGGGTAGTGATAATTGTTTTTTGTTTCTTTTCTCTTGCATCATCAGATGTTACTAAGTAAACTTACATCTGCTTTGTTTCTCCAAATTTAGTTGGTAGGTTTTTGTTTTTGAGGTACTGGGGATTGAACTGAGGACCTTTGAGCTGAGCTACAACTCCAGTCCTTTTTATTTATTTTCAGACAGGTTTTTACTAAATTGCCCAGGCTTCTGTCTCCCACAGTGCTGGGATTATAGGGATGCACCATGCTGGCTTCAAATTTAATTTTTGTTTCATTGTGTATATTTGTTTAAAATTTTTCTGTATAAGTGAATGTGAAGTAAATATAGTGAAGGGTCTTTCCACAACAGACACTTTTTAAAAACACATTAGTTTGAAACTTAGTCCTTGAAACGAATGTAAGTTTGCTTGGTTTTCTCTTTTCGGACATTGCTCTCTAGATGCTTCGTTTTTTTGTGTTCTAAGCAAGACTTGCCTTTTTAAAAACTTAAGTATCTTTAAGAAATTGAAACTGATGATCACTAGTTCAAGGTTTATTCTTTGAATAGATGAGGGAATTTTTAAAAATTCACAACTCATACCCATCACCTGAAAGATTCCTTTTGTATCAAAGATGTGTACAGGCCACATATTTTCTTAGAGTCTTCATTAAGTCACAATAAATTTAACTTAAAAGCTCTTAAATCACAAGTTAGGAGTTTACAGACAAAAATCAAACTACTACCAGTATACTATTCAGCCTGTATGAGAAACTTGGAATATGTTCTATAATTCGTATTTTTTTAATTTGTTATGGAAATGACTAGAAATACCTGAAGTTGTCTTTTTCTGTTTACATTTACCCCCCAAAATTGTATTGAGTTAAACAGTTCTAATTGTAGAGCACAGATCCTCTGGTATGCTAATGGCAGTGACTGGGAGATAGCATCAGAGAGCTTACAAAAGAGCAAGTGGGTGCTAGGGAGCAATTTACCTTCAATTATTGGACAAGGAACTCGCTATTTTAGAGAAAACTGAGTTGATGAATGAGGAACATACTTTGAAAATTTCCAAAGAGGCTGGGTGTGGTGGCATACACCTGTAATACGAACACTGAACACTCAGGAGGCTGAGGCAGGAGGATTGCCACATGTTTGAGGCCAGCCTGGGCTGCATAGGATGTTTATGGCCAGCCCGAACTACACAACAAGACCTTGTCTCAAAAAAAGAAAAAAGCAAAATTCCAAAGGAAAAAAATCCTTTGAAAGCTTTGTAACAGGCTGGGGTTGCAGCTTAGTGGTTGAGGGCTTCCCTTGCCTGGCACAAGGGCCTGCGTTGCCATCACCAGCACTGCCAAGAGGAAGACAATTGCTTGAAGGTTTTTTCCAGTTAGACCATGAATTCAGGTGACTGTCTTTACTTCCCTACTAACAACCTAATTAACACAGTTGAAGTTGTTTTTCTTTCATTCATTTTAATTGAAGTTGTGCAACTGTTGAAAAATAATAGAAAGCTGCTTTTGACAAGTCTTCATTTGTTGGGCATTCAAGCTGGTACTAATGTAAACCAAAAAAATTACAAGATATATTGTATTCTGTGACAAAACCTTCAAGTTACAATGTACTTAAGCTGTATTTACTTAGGACCTTTAAAAAATACTTTTGGTGTTCTGTTAACTTTTTTATTTATTTATTTATTTTTTGTGTGTGGCACTAGGGATCGAACTTGCAAACTTGCCCCTGCCAGGCAGGTGCTTAAGCAACTGAGCCAAACTCCTGGGCCTAGTTTTTTGAAACAGGGTCGCACTGTGTAGCTCAGGCCGGCCTTGCACTCACGTTGTAGCCCAAGATGAACTCGAACTCACAACGCTCCTGGTACCTCAGCCTCCCAAGTGCTGAGATTAAAGGCGTGCGCCACCAGGCCCAGCTCTGGTGTTCTGTTAACTTTAATAACAATAGAGAGATAGTCAACATTTGCCTATTTCTTATCAAAGGCAAGTATATTTTTTTTCACATGGCACACAGACATACATAGTTACATTGTTACTAGTTTTTGACCCCCCAAGCAGGATCCTTTCCTCCCCACCCCCCATCTTGGAGTCATGGACCCAGTAAGCACTGATAAGGCCATGAAGGCAACATAATCTTGGCCAGGAGTACAAGTGGCAGATCAACTTGAAAATCAGTTTTTCAGTCCATTGGAGTTTGGGAGATGAGGGTAAAAGAAAGGAGAGGGAGGAATAGACTAATTAAAGGGAAGACTATTCATCTCCTTTCTGGGAAGGAGAGGAATTTTTCCAGGAATTTGGGAGCTGTCTCTTTTTGCTCATTTTAAGTCATTATGGTAGTTGTCAGCTCTTAAGGCAAGGGGAGTGTGTCATTTAGCAAGCAGGTGGGATTATAATGAAGTTAGAGGTCATCTGGCCTTTGCTGTGGCAGCCCTGTGAAATCTAACCAGTTTCAGCCAGGCCACCTGGAAGAGGGCACTCTGGGCTATAGGCATCATGTCCTCAAAGATCCACAGGGTTGGGGTAAGTAGAAATTTAGTTAAGGCAGTACAAAATTAGGGCAACTTAATGCTTATTACATTCTTTTTTTGAACAAAATGAGAGCATATATACTTCAATCAGCTTGGTATTTTTACTTAACATTTTGGACTTTTTAAACTGCATATTAATACCATAATTTTTAGTGTATTTTTTTTTTTTTTTGCTAATTGTTAAACTATTTTTCTGTTGTGGAATTTGGGCTGCTCAGTTCTATTCATGAACCTCTATGAACAGTGTTGCTAAAGTAAGTGCACTTATGCAGTTATTTGTTAAGTTAGTGCTGTTCATGTGAGATAAATTCCTAGAAGAGAAACTTGAATCAGAAGATTTTATGTTTTTAAGCAAGAATGTTTACTTGTTGTGGGTCATTAATATTCTAGGAAAAGAAATTCTAGGCAATGCTTATATTTCAATTTTATATATTAATTAACCTCGTTCTTTGCAGTAACCCTTTGAAGGAAGCATTATTAGCCCCATTTGCAAACAGAAATGTGATAAGAAAGTATAAAAGATCTGAGTTTATTCTGCTAGTTAGAATTAGAAACAAACTTTGAAATATTCTTGATCTAACAAGTTTTTAGTTGGAAAATCCTCTAGGGCAGTGATGATGAACCTTTTTAGAGCTTTCAGTGATACAGATAGACTGCAGCAGTACTTGTGCCATAGGTTCAGCACCACTGCTTTAGAGCGTTTGTGGATACTGTATTCCTTAGCCATATGGTGGTATGTAAGAGTCACAGACTTATATCTACACAGGAAGGATCACTTGGAGAGCACACCCCCCCCAAAAAAAAACCCCCAAAACAAAAAAGCCTAATAAGAATCTATACTTCCCCACCTCCCACCAAGATGAATTAATTCATACCAGCCTTAGGTAAGTGAGATCGGAGCATCTATAGTTTTTAAAGTCTCCTGCATAGATTCTTATGCACTGTGAAGGTCTAAAAACCTATAATCTTAAATTTTGGGTGCTCGTTATCTCTGAGGCACACATATGTTTCTAGGATATTGTGTTTGGTCTTCTGGATTTCACTAGACAGGTCCTCACTACATCTTAAGAAAGGTATAACTCCGTTTTTGTTTCCTGGTACCGAGAATCCTTGTGCTTGCCCAGCAGGTGCTGGCCACTGAGCTCCATCCCCACCCCAAGAATGGTATATATAACTGATCATTCCTAAATCTTACTGTGGTGTGTTTTACCCCTGATAGTGAAACCTTCTAAACACAAGGAGAAACACCTTTTTTAGCGATTTAATCCTGTCTTGCCTGTATTGCTTTGGGAGTGAAACAGTATTTTGGCCCCCATTGATAACTTTTTGAATTGAGATCAGTGGTAGTCTTGGGTGATAGGAGAAATGACACAATTTTTAAAAAACTAGTTCTCTGACCTGTCATCAGAGAATATACTACAAAGCAAAGAACTGTCCAAAATATTTTGAAATCCAAAAATGTGCGGATCACATTTATCATGCCATATTGTCAGATGCAGTTTGTTTAATTCTGCTTCATTACTTTGAAGAATTTAACAAAAGAGGAATTAACCTAGATGTATTCTTCCTTTACATTGGTGATGAAAGTATGTTAGATCAACAAACTATTAAAATTTAAAGGATCATAAGATATGTGTGACGGTACTATAGTATGCAGTATAAATCTAAATCCTTTTATATTGCCTCAAAAACTGTTAGACACAAAATAAAATGAGATTTTTCTTTTAAGTGTTGTTTATTGAAAAGATTTTTTTTCTGTCATTTCACAAATAATGATACATAGTCTGTGTATAAATGTACTTAGGAAAAATTCAGTTTTGCTTACACATTATAATACACATATATATTCCTTTCAGATAAGCTATAGACTCTACTTAATTGTAGTGCTTCCAGTGTGGCATATTACTACCACATGAGGCCATTAATTTTTTTAAAGGTAATACTACTGTAACAAGTATATATATTTAGTATTTTAACATGTATGTGTTCTAATGTTTTCAAAAATACCAGTAATGTGTGAGAGATATTCTGAGGTTAAAATCTTAGAAGATGTAAACTAAGAAATTTTTTGAATGCGACTATTGTTGATGGTTGTGTTGTCACAGATTATTTTTCATGTATGCATGTACGTTTGTATCCTGTTTTGGTTTTTTGGTATTGTACTAGCGATTGAATCCAGTGTCCTTACATTGAATTATATCTTTGGCCTTTTTTATTTTGTGACAGGGTTTTGCCAAGTGACCAAATTGCCCTAGCTGGGCTTGAATTTGCTGTCCTGTGTAGGCTTCCCAGAGTGTTGGCATTATAGGTCTATCCTCCATGTGTCCTGTTTTTACTAAACTGATAGTAACAGTTTCAAATAGATTGGTTTTCATTTTGCCCTTTGGTTTAATAACTGTGGAATATTTTTATTTTGTAATTTTCCTTTACTCCTCATAACAATATCCACAATCCATCCTTTTGACTTTCTCCCTCATAGCTGTCAACATTTTGTAGAATGTTGGCATAATCAGAACAGTTGATGAAATTGTGTTAGATTTTTCCTATTCTAATTCTTATTTCAAGAAGTTTTAAAGTCTGATGGATAAAGCTGTGTTATTAATATTGAACAATACCAATTAAACACCATGATTTTAGTTGTTTTTATTTTATTTTATTTATTTATTTATTTTGTCTTTTTGAGACAGGGTCTCGCTAGTCAGTTGAGGCTGGCCTTGAGCTCACTTTATAGCCCTGACTGGTCTCGAATTTGAAGAATCATCCTGCCTCAGCCTTCTTAGTGCTGGGATTACAGGCGTGCGCCACCACGCCTGGTGCAACACCATGGGAATTTAAGAGAAAGCTTTTGATAGGTTTTATGGAGAAAGTAGTAGTGTGTGAGCCACACTGAAGAATTCGCACATGACGAGATGAATAGTAAAGAGCCGTTCAAGTGACTGGAATAGTGCCAGCTAAAGGGAAGTAGGAGGGAAAGATTTAAGTCACACAGGTATTAGCTGCATGGTGTTTTATGCTCATTGGTATGGAAAAAAACCATGAGACTTTTGGGGTCTTTATAGTATTGAACCCTCTGCTGTTTAAGTAGCTTTGTCTGTTGAGATAGGGAAATGGCCACAATTTTCTTGTGATGTGAGTACAGTACTCTGCTGGATTTTTTCATCCCTTTTGTGGTACTAGGAATTGAATCTGGGCCTTCCCACTGAGCTATGTCCACGTCCTTTTTTAATTTTATTTTTGAGACAGTCTCACCAAGTCATTAAATTGCCCACACTGGATTTACACTTGTGTTCTTCTTGCCTAGGCTACCCAGAGTGCCGGGATTACAAGCATGCGCTACCATCACTCCCGGTTTATTTTGCTGGGTCATAGTGAGAATTAGGTAATAGTGTGTCTAGTGTGATCATTGCCATATGATGTAGTGTATAATACAGTGGTTATTGGTTTTGGGGGAAAGTTGTCTTTAAAAGTTTGTCCAAAAAAGTTTATAATCATTTAGAAGTCAGGTTTTAGGAAAACTGTACAGATATTTGTAAGTATGGTTTAAGAAGTAGTGAGCAAAATTAGGTTTATGCAACAGCTGGGGCCTGAGCCACTTAACCTTTAAGAAGGTAATCTCTTTTACAAGTTGCACTCCGTAAATGTTTTTGTTTTTATTTATTTATTTTATTATTATTATTATTTTTTTTTTTTTTTTTTTGCGGCACTGGGGATTGAACTCACAACCTCGCGCCTGTCAGACAGGCGCTTAAGTCACTGAGCCAAACTCCCTGCCCTGGTTTTTTTGAGGCAGGGTCGCACTGTGTATGTTTTTGTTTTTAAAAAAAGAAAAGAAAAAGGTTTTGTTCAAATTGTGTATCCTTCAAGATTCAGTTTAAACATTACTTTCATATATTCTTCATAAGACTCTTAACGATTTTGTCATATTAGTACATGTATTTTATTAAACCTTATGAAAGTTTTTAAATATAGAAGTAGAGAAAATAGTGAACTTTTGGGTATTATCCATGTTCAGCTTGTTTGAGTTCTCGTTTATATCCAAAGCATGAGTTACTACAGAGGACTTAAGAAAAACAGTCCCCTTGCTAGTATCAGTACTAACAGAATTACTTAGTATCTTGCAAAATTTATTCTCTATTTGGATTTCCCTGATTTTTCTCAAAGTGTTTTTATACTTGTTTTACAAGAATCATTTCATCATTTAGGGCTCTATAGAATAGTCTTGTGTTCTCCCCCACTTTTAAATAAATTTCACAAGTATGTTAATGAAACCAAGTGATTTTTTTACTTCTCTTTCTCCTCCTCCTTGATTTAAAGTGTGTTATCATTATTATTATCCACATATTAAATCACAGAAAATAGTATTAACTTAGAAATAATCCTTCTGGGGGGGTCATTTCATAATTTATCTTTGATATTTCACATGTATTTGACATCATTAGAACTATTTGTGGTATCTTAGTTGTCTAAAGCAAGTCATCTTCATTTTCATCTAAATTACTTCTCAGTAAAAGCATCAAAAATTATCAGTGAGGTTGTGTTAGCGTGTAGGTCTTCTCTAGTATTTTTTTCCCCTCAAAATATAGAGTGAATGTCTTATAATATGAAAGACCTTGTTTTGTAATGGCTTAAATACAAGGGCAGGGGACCCAAACCTATAACATATGAGCCTTTTGGGAGACATTCCAGACCCAAAGTAGAGCACCAACTTACTGATTTATTTAATGACACTGAAAAATGTATTATTCAATTTATGCGCCCAGAAAAATGACTGGATGTTGGTAATGATTAATAGAAACTTCGAATGTTAAGTCTTTGAAGGTCTGCTATAAATACTAACTTGAATTTACCTTTGTCATATGGATAAGAAAAAGGCATTACTAAATAAATTTAACTGCTTGGCAAATAATGCAGGAAGTTATTTAATGCTGAAGAGGAAAAAGTGTTTTTTAGGACTTCAGTAGTGGATACCACTAATTATATTTATTAAAAACAGTCCAAGCTGGGTGTGGTGGCGCACGCCTTTAATCCCAGCACTCGGGAGGCTGAGGTAGGCGGAGCGTTGTGAGTTCGAGGCCGGCTTGGGCTACAACGCGAGCGCAAGGCCGGCCTGAGCTACACAGTGCGACCCTGCCTAAAAAAAACCAGGGCCGGGAGTTTGGCTCAGTGCCTTAAGCGCCTGCCCTGACAGGCGCGAGGTTGTGAGTTCAATCCCTGGTGCCGCAAAAAAAAAAAAAAAAAAAAAACAGTCCAAAGAGATGACGGCCCAGAAATGTGTTGTAAACAACTTAAGCCACTGTTTATTTACTTTCATTTATACAAACCAGTTTTTATACAACTTTATTGTTTCTGTAATTGATGTGGAAGATAACTATAGGAAGTAGTGCCACTGGGAAGTTGGACTTACAGATACTTATAAATAT
>RJWM01003056.1:0-80057 GCA_004363535.1 Dasyprocta punctata | reverse complement strand
GTGTTGTAAACAACTTAAGCCACTGTTTATTTACTTTCATTTATACAAACCAGTTTTTATACAACTTTATTGTTTCTGTAATTGATGTGGAAGATAACTATAGGAAGTAGTGCCACTGGGAAGTTGGACTTACAGATACTTATAAATATTTGTACTTATAAATATTTTGTGTTTGTAAATTGTCTTCAGGAATATGAAAAAAATTGGCATAGGCTTGTTTATTGTCTTTTAAAATGAGCACTGTGTTAATGTACATGGCATTTATTCATAATCACTATCCAGATACGGCTTGATTTCATTATTGAATTCACATTGTATAAGATAATTTTTAAGAGTCATTGTATAAGCCGGGCGTGGTGGCGCGCGCCTTTAATCCCAGCACTCAGGAGGCTGAGGTAGGTGGAGTGTTGTGAGTTCGAGGCCGGCTTGAGCTACAACGGGAGCACAAGGCCGGCCTGAGCTACATAGTCCGACCCTGCCTCAAAAAACCAGGGCCAGGAGTTCGGCTCAGTGCCTTAAGCGCCTGCCCTGGCAGGTGTGAGGTTGTGAGTTCGATCCCTGGTGCCGCCAAAAAAAAAAAAAAAAAAAAAAAAAAAAAAAAAAAAAAAAAAAAAAAAAACAAACCAAAAAAACAGAAAGAGTCATTATATATAATCCCAGCACCCGGGAGGCTGAGACAAGAGAATCATTGTGAGTTTGAGGCCAGCCTGAGCTACAAAGTGAGTTAAGGGTCAGCCTGAACTACATAGTGCAACCCCGTCTCAAAATATAGGGCTGGGAATATAGCTCAGTGGCGTAAGCGCCTGCCTGGCAGGCGCAAAGTTGTGAGTTCAATCCCCGGTACTAAAAAAGAAACAAATAAATAAAAAGAGTCATTATATATTGGTATAGGTAAGTCAGCATCCTTAGTCCTTTTTCTTTTCTTTTTTTCCTTTTTTTTTTTCCTTAGTCTTTTTGACCCTAGAGTTTAATTTCCACTTTGGCCTTAAAAATAAATGACCTATTGTATAAGAATATGAAAATGAGCCAGGTGTGGTGGCACATTCATTTCTTTTATACTGGCGCTCTGGGGAGTGGAGTCAGAAGTTTGAGCCCAACCTGGGCAACTAAATGACTTAGTGAGACCCTGTGTGAAAACATAAAGAGGGCTGAGGGTAGTTCAGTGGGAGAGCCCTGGCTTCAATGCCTAGTACCACCCCCACCACCTCCAAAAAAACAGAACAGTGCTTAGTGTAATGTAATGGTAGAGAGTACTTTCATCCCATTTTAATGCCATTTCTTCTCGTTCTAAATGCTTTCTTCACCTCCCCAAGCTTATTTTTAATGGTGGCCATATGGTGCAGAATTAGATCAGATCACTAAGAAAAATCAATACTCTCAGTGATATATTACTTCATATTCTTGGTTCTTTACACGAGCTATTTGAAAGCCTTTTAGATTATTCATTAAATGAAAACTATCACAGGACTTTACCAAGTTGTGTGTGTGTGTGTGTGTGTGTGTGTTATTTTCGTCTTGTTTTATTTTAGTTTTCTCTTTTTGGAACCGGGAATTGAACTCAAGGCCTTGCACTTGCCAGGCAGATGCTGTGCTGCTGAGCTATACTTTCTTAGTTGCATTCCTGAATGTGATCGGTAGCTATCCAGTACAGTATTTTATACAGATGTGTTCTATAATTTATAGGTGGAGTTGGGCTGTCTTCTCAAGAGTCAACATGCCTTAAAGTGGCTTTTACTCAGAGAAGCCACCAGGCTGGCAGTACTGTCAGCAGTAACCTGCTGTGTTGTCTGGGTCACATATCACTGTTGGTTATTGTTCCATGTGAGCTGTGGGTCATTTGTCAACTCTAACACAGTGTCCCTCTCTTCAGCATTTAGAACCAAAGATACTGCTTCTAAATTATTCTCAGAATCTGTGTCAGTAAAAGGTCCTCAGAAAACTGGGAATAACTTACCTACAAAATAGAAAATCCTTCACACCGTGCCATCTGGTTTCAGTATCTTGTTTTTGCTCTTTTCCCACATTGACTATCTCTTTGGTGACCACTCTTCTTAGAGATATTTTCTGTGTCCTATCATAAGTTTTCCCTTCAGGAACAACTTTGATCAGGGGCTGAATACCTAGGCTTGGTTTGATGTATAGGTCTGATCTGGCACTCTTTTAATTTCATTTTAGTTATTTCCTGTCACAGTAACCAAGAAACTTGCTGTTTTGTTTTTGTTTAAAGGTTGCTTTTCCTTAAGCATCTAGTGAGCCCGCTCCTTGACAGTTTGACTCATCTTTGAATTCCATTGGAAACTTCTACCATTAGTAACTGAGCACAGAATAGCTGGTGCTCCACACCATGTGGGTTCTTGATCACCCAGAAATCAGAAGTTCTCATACCTTATCCTTTCATCTTTTCTCTTCACAAACAGTTTGCTAGCAAATCCCGCTTCTATCTGACACAGATGTAAGGGTAAAGGAAAAATCATTGAGTTTCACCTGCTGTACTCTCAACAATACAGAATTTGTAATAGCTTTTCTGGGTTTTCCTTCCTTGCTTTCTAGCGGCTTTGGCCCAAACTACCCTTTCGTTTTTTAGGCTAGAGGGTTCTCTGTAGGAATTTTGGGATATACCTCTACACCCAGAGCTATCCTTAGGCAAACAATTTATTTCAAAGTAACTTACTTTGTGTCAGTTCTTTAAGTATAGATTGTCTTCTGCTTTCTGTTTTTTAGTTATTTTTCATTGTTAAAGTAGTTTTTATACTGTGTCCAGAATTGTAGTTAGTGCAAGGATTTGGTCTGATGGGAGCTGCTTGTCCGTTACCAGAAAGCATATGAGAGCCGTGTAAACTCTTTGAAACAGTAATCATATTTGAGTTCATTTTTTGTCTCTACAAGCTCTTACACATTGAAAATACCTAGTAAGGGCTCACTGAATTAATGGAAGGCTGAAATGTTTACCATGTGAGGCCTCTTAATGAATAAGACAAAAGAAATAGCTTATTTTGCTCTGCTTATATCTACTTTGATGTGGTTATCAAATCTGATCTTTTGCCCATTTTGGGGGATTTCTTTGTACATTCTGGATATTAGCCTTTTATTCGATATGATTTGCAACTACTTTTCTCCTAGACTTTTGTTTTCATCTTCTTAACTGCATCTTTGTAGGGTATGTTTCTAATTTTGATATATTTATCAGTTTTATGGACTCTTTTTTGCTTTGCACGTACTAGATGAAGCTGTCTACCTCTGAGCTACTGGTCCCTCCCCCTAGGGTTTTTTTTGGTACTGGGGATCGAACTCACAACCTCGTGCTTGCCAGACAGGCGCTTATGCTGCTGAGCTAAATCCCCAGCCCCCTTCCCTAGGTTTTTGAGACTGGGTCTCACTAAGGTGCCTGCCTAGACTAGCCTTGAACTTTTGATCCTCCTGCCACAGTTCGGATTTTGCTTTTGATTTTGATATAAAAATTCATTGTGAAAGTTGGGCCTGGTGGTGCATGTCTGCAATCCCAGCACTCTGGTAGTCTTGAGACCAGAGAATTGCAAGTTTCAGCCTAACCAGGACGATTTACTGACTTTGCTAGATCCTGTCTCAGAATTTAAAAAGAACCGAGAAGTGTAGCTCAACATGAAGACTCTGGGTTAAATTCTGAGTACTGCCAAAACCAAACCAAACCAAATCCATTGTGGAACACGAGGTCACATAGCTTTTCTTCTATAGAACTTTTGTAACTTTAGGCTTATAGGAGCATAAACCAAAGCACACCCATTGCTTTTCTTCTAGAACTTTTGTAATTTTAGGCTTATAGGTGTATCATTCATTGAGTTAATTTTTATTTTAAGATACAGGGTACAGAAGTTTGTTTACTTGTATTGCAGATATCTAATGATGTCCCTTCTGTTGAATGAATAAAGCAAATAACTGGCTTACGAATGCTTGTGTTATCAGCCACTACTTTAAGTGTCTCATTACCTAATTCAGTGTTCACAGCAAGTCCATGTGGTGGCTCTTGGTGGTGTCCTCACATGAGGGAATTGAGAAAAAGCTGTTTATATTACTTGCCCAGAACTATAGAACTAGCAGGTGCCAGAAAGATGATGTGAATCCAATTCTGTCTCTTTGTAAGCCACGGTAAGCAATTTGAGCTTTATCTTTAGGAAAGGATTAAAATATGGGAGTCACATAATCAGTCTACATTTCAGAAAGATAACTAATTACATTTTGAGTATTAGATTGTGGACTAGAAAGATGGAAAGAGGATTGGAGTGTTTTAGGTAAAAGGCCAAAGGTGGTTTCAACAACCAGGCAGATGGAAAATGTATAAAGCGGTAAGATATTGACTTAGCAGGACTTGGAAAATGATTGCATATTGGGTGTAAGAAAGGGAATAATTAAAGGTAGGGAAGAAAGAAAAGTTGAAGGTCTGTGTTGTACATCCAAAGAATGAAAGGAGGGAGATAACTAGAAATTTTAAGAAGAGAGTTTTGGAAATTGGAGGGAGTCCTAAGCATATAGCTACTACCTTTCAAACCACTGAAAGGAGAGGTGATTGATCCAGGCAAAAAGGTAAAGAGAGTACTTACGAACACTAATGTTTATGGGGTTCGGAGACAAGTTGGAATCTGAAGAAGCATTTAGAGACCTAGGAAAGTAAAAGGATTAGTTGTGTAAGAGGCAAAGTACTGTAGAAAGGGTACTTTACTGTGTCAAATACCGTGGAATTTTTAGAGGGAGATAACTGAGTAGGGAAAAAATAGAATTTTCCCAATTGAAGTTGAAAGCTATAAATTTGTAGTAGCTTCCATCCTTAATGTTCCTCCCTCCCCGCGCATTTTAAACTATTCTTAGGCAGAGGACCATTGGCTTTATACATTGTCACATAAGAGATAAAAAGGAGTTCAAGCTGTTAGGAATGGAAAGATAAGTATCTGTTTTAGTTTGAAGCAAAGAGAAAAAGAATTAGTCTTGAGAAAACCTCATTCTGAATACTACAGTTGCTCTGAAAGTATTAATTTGTATGTTGCTTTTAGGTAGAACTGGGTCACATTTTATTAAGTGTTTTTTTGTTTTATTTTTGATGGTAGTGGGGATCGAACCCAAGAGCATTCTACCACTGTGCTATACCCCACATTCCTTTTAAATTTTTTTGCTTTGAGACAAGGTCTGGCTGAGTTGTCCAGGCTGTGCTTGAACTTGGCAGTCCTCCTGCTGCAACCTTCCAGGTAGCTGGCCTTATAGGTGTATGAACCATGAGGTTTATCATTGGTGTATAGTCTACAGATGATGGGAAATTTGGAGGAGTCTTAAAAGAACAAAGAAATGCAAAATAATTTTATAATAGGAAACAAAACAAAAAGATTTTAGTGCTTGAGCTTGTTTTTCTGTTATTTCTATCTCTTCTTTTGCCCAAGAACTTGTAGTTTTCAGTTGGCACACAGAATAATTAAAAAGCCGCTGAACCTATGTTTTTCTACAAATTTTAATGTGCATTGATATATTCTATCTGGGAAAACCTGTCTATATAGAGAAATCTGTTCTTGCCCATCTCAGGTTATGCTAACACTGGTATTATCAGCAATATATATGATGTGGAAATAGTCTAATTTTTGTTTTTATTCAACAGGTTTGATCTGTGGATGAAATGAATCATGATTTTCAAGCTCTTGCATTAGAATCTCGGGGAATGGGAGAGGTAAATATTTACTGATACTAAGAATTGATACCTCACTTTCAGCCATTGAGTCTTAGTGTTTTAACCATAAATCTTGGAAACAGTGGTTCTATCTTCCAAACTATTACTTTTCAACATCAGATTATAAATTGTGTAGTTACAATTTTCACCTGCTTTTTTCAACCTATAGTAAGTAATTTTTCATGTGATGATTTGTGTCTAGGTGACTCAGTTAGATGATGTTTTATATTTTGGTAACGTTTTAGTACACAGCTTTGCTTAGAAGAAAACGCTTTTATCTTTGTTCTGTCATTTTATATATGTATGCTTTATTAGCTTTAACTGCACGTTATTGTTCACTATTATTCCTTCCCCAAACTTCTCTTGTTCATCCAAAGCTATTTGCTTAATAAACTTTTAATCCCCTGCAAGACATTACTGGAGACTTACCTATTGTGTCAGTGCTATAGGAATTAATTACTTCCTCATCTGATTTCTGCCAGTTCTTTAAACATACTTTCATTGTCTTACTGGTTACAGTTTGATTTATATTTGTCTCTCCTTTAAATTGCTAGCTTTGAATACCTAAGATAGTAGGTACTCCATATTTTTAAATTAATTTTATCATTCCTTTTAATCTATGGTTTTCTTTGGAGCACCAGTTTAACCTGACCATTATATATTTCAAGGCATCTAAAACACATAGTTTTTCATAAACATAGTGAAATTTTAGAGAAGTTTGATTATGAAATCTCTTGTGGTCGTATATTTTGTCATGCTCTTTACTGCTTAGTGTGGACTTCGATAATAGTGAACAGACTTAAGATACGTAATTAATTGCCTGCTCCTGGAGATTATTTTACTTTGGTAGATTAGAGACCTTCATGAGACTCACTCCATCCAATGCTGTGCTCTTCAGATGCAGACAAAGAGTCCAGTCACTCCTTTGGGCCACAAGAGGGCACCCTGCAGCTAGCTAACCCTCCCCTTCTTCAGAACAGCGTTTTCCAAAGAGTTTGTCATTTTCAGAGGACTGATTTAAGGGTGAGTTAAGGTGCTTAAGCTTAAGTATTACCAAATAAACTTGTTAGTCCAGTGCATAAGGTGAAATTCCAGGCCCTAAGAAAAAATTGAGAGAGGGAATACTCTTTTAAAAAAAAAAACAAACTGTTTTTGCTGTAGTACAGTGGCTGCTTAGGCATTAGTTACACTATGAGAGACTAAAAAGGGGGAATTTGAAAGGGCTTTTGTTCTTTCACTGTCAGTTATTTTCTTTGGTGTTTAGAAAGAAAAATAACATTACCTTAAAAGCAGATTTGAACAGTGTTTTAGCCTTCTGGTCTTACAGAGTTGGACTTGGTTCTTTATAAGAACAAGAAGAGTCACACCCCTATATTAATTTTAGACTCCCTACATTTACAACATGTATATCGTGTAGATATTTATAGATTTTTCTTTTTCCCTCTCTGTAAATAATACATGATTAATCTAAAGGTATCTTTTTGGTCTTAAAATATGTCATGGTCAGAAACAGTAGCTGAAAGAGTTAGTTATTTGGAGATAGAAGAATGTTTTAAGAAAAATCTGGCTGAGTTGAAAAGTATGCTGAATAAACCTAAATTCAGGCTCTCCAAAGGGCTATGTCTAACATGGAAAGCAAAGATGTCTGGGTCTTAGGTTGCCTGCTATCTAGTAGATAGCCGCAGGTCAGTTATGTCTATGACCTTCATTCAGTACAAATGTATTTTTAAATATTTTTACTAAATAAGTTTTTTTTCCTTAATAGTTTACCAGCTGATATTGTTAACTGCTGTAAGAGATGGCTCAGAAAACACTCAGATTTCTGTCTCTGAGTTCTCTCCCACAAGCCTTTCTATCTTTCCTCATCTCATAGGCAGCAGGGAACCTTCTGGGATTTCCTTCTTTGCCTGTCTCTCTCTCACCAGTCTTCTCCTCCTTTCCTTACAGGTGAGGTTTTTTTGTTATTTTATCCCAGAGTTCATTCATTGAAATACATTAAAAACAGCATTGAATTTCTGGCTCTTGAATTTTCTAAATTTACTTTTTAAAAAAATTTTTTGTAATGCAAAACCCTTTTTCAGTGCATTGCCCTACTCTTGACCTTTCCTTTAAGGATAAAGTTAATGGTCATTATGTCTTAGGTGTTATAAATCTCTAATGTATAAAGCATTGCATTTATATATAGGACTCATCTCAGATGGATGGTTTCTATTTTTGTAGATCAGGATGGGTTTACTGAGCCATCATTAGAAGGGCAATCTCTTGGTTATTCATTCAGAAATATAAACATTTGTATTTACCTATTCATCAGCTCACCCTTATTGTTTTTTACCTAATAGCATGTTTCTGTCAAAAGACCTACTAGTTTGCATTATGTCTTGTAGCTTAAAAAGAGCAAAGCGAAAACATGAGAGATTTTAATCGAACACATTACAGAGACACATTTTTATCTCTACATTATTACACATAGTGGGGTTCTTGTTTATGTTTTAAATGATAGGAAAAAGGACCCTGCCTGAAATTCCTTAGGGAACCCAGAATGTTTTTTTAAATCACTTAGTTAATGCGATTTACTTCAAGGGTATTTTCATAGCTTAGTATGATAGATGATGCCCTCTCCTTTCTTTTTTGATGTGGTAGTACTTAAAGGAAACATTTTTAAGATTTGTGTAATCCAGGATAGTGTAGAAAATAATACTGGGTATGGGTGTGAGGAGGCTTTTCGTGGCACTGGGGATCGAACTCACAACCTCGTGCCTGTCAGACAGGCACTTAAGCCACTGAGTCAAACTCCCAGCCCTAGTTTTTTGAGGCAGGGTCGCACTGTGTAGCTCAGGCCGGCCTTGTGCTCGCCTTGTAGCCCAAGCCGGCCTCAAACTCACAAAGCTTCGCCTACCTCAGCTTCCTGAGTGCTGGGGTTAAAGGCATGTGCTACCACGCCCGACTTGCTGAAAGGTGTTTTTTTTCTTTTTTTCCTTTCGGTACAGGGGATTGAACTCAATCTCGCGCCTGCCAGGCAGGTGCCCAAGCTACTGAGCCAAACTCCCAACCCCAAGGCTAACTTCTTTGAAAACAAATAATAACCTGTTGTATGAATTACACATCTCTCAAATGCTCAAACTTTTTTTTTTTTTGGTACCAGAAATCAAACTCAGAACCTTGCGCTTGCCAAGCTGGCATTTGTGTGCTGGGCAATATCCCCGGCCCCAAATGCTCAAACTTTGATCTGAGCTGTTAGGGATGGCTGGTCAGGAAGCCAGTTGTATTTGATAGTGTTCAAATAGGTGATCATTTACATAATTTGCATCTCAACAATTCCGTCATCTTTTAGTTTATCCCTTATAATGGAAAGACTATCACTACCTTAAATCTCTTCTCATTTTACCTAGTGGTGTTCTAATGCTGAAAGTTTTAAAAAATATTGGTTAGTTGGACTATATTTGAAAAGAACTGTCTTCTGTAATAAAGAGAAAATAGATAATGGGTTCAAATCTTGTTGCTGCCATTTACTGGCTATATGTAGTATAACCTTGGGCTTTTATTTCTTTATGTAGAATGTGACCGTACTAGGCGACTGGTCTTCGTAAATAATAGAGTTTCGTCTTCCTGTGAAGATGCTGAAACTTGATTTGAAGAAAAAGAAGGCTAACAGCTATAGGCATATTATAATGTATGATATAGTTCTTTGAAATGATGCATGTTGCAGACTAGTGTGTTAATTCATGTTTTGTGTTGTTAAAGGATTTATACTTTGTAGTAGAAAGGCTCCTAATGTTACATGGGAGATGGTGTTAAGAAGTTTACTTATGTTATTTTAGTCTTATAGTTCTATGACAGGAGCTATTTTATTTCCTTTACACTTGAGGAAACTGACTTAGAGAGATAAATTACCTGGCCCACAGCCACATAATAATAATCAATGACAGTTTGAATTTATCAGTGTCAGCCGGGCATGGTGGCACACACCTTAAATCCCAGCACTCGGGAGGCTGAGGCAGGAGGATCGTGATCCGTGACCAGCCTAGGCTACAAAGTAAGTTCAAGGCCAGCCTGAACTGCGTAGTGTGACCCTGTCTGAAAAAATAGGACCGGAGATTTAGCTCAGTGGCATAAGCGCCTGCCTTGCCAGGCGCAAGGTTGTGAGTTCAATCCCTGGTACCAAAAAAAAAAAAAAAAAAAAAAATTTATCAGTGTCTTAACTATAATATTCCTTCCCACTGGAAATCATTTAATTTTGCTAGTTGATATTAAGGGACATCAGAAATGCAGATGTACGGAAGTGATATGAGCTGGAAATTTTAAGTGTTAATATCTTTTGTTCATAGAAAAGACTAAAATTCAGAAGCACATCATTTTTGAGCTTGAAGGAATTACCTTGTGTTTCATTCTCATACAACTTAATGTTTACCGTCTATTTTTGTCTTATATGAACTTGTATTAATAAGTAAGATACCCTTTCATCCTGATGTGCCCAGTAGAGTCCAGTTAGGCATGTATTGTAATGGTGTACGGTAATTATTAGTGGCATCCCTTTCCTCGAAAGTGTCCCAGACTGGATTGAGATGTTATGTGAATCTCTGGATTTAAAACGTCACAATGTGAGCATTTAGTTTTTAAATCTTTCAGTTATGTTAATTTAATAGATTTGGAGTTTCACATTATACTATATATTAAAAAAAACCTGGAGTATAAGTGTATGTCTGAAAAATGTTACAACAGGAATTTGATTTGTTAATTTTTTGAGGCAGTATGCTAAGGTGCTGATTTCCTCAGAAATGGAGAGGGTGAACCAAAAATACTTCTAAAGAACATTGTCTGTCCACTCAGTCATATCTGAGTTAGAAGGATAGAAGGTTAAGTTGACAAGAAATAATGTCCTGACCTTGTTTTAGAACTTTTGTCAATCGGGCAACTAATACAAAGTGGTATTAGATAAGTATTCTACAGGTATTTAAGGTCTCTTAACCTTGTATTCTGTAATGTGCATTTTGTTTCTACTACAGTAAAAGAGTCTCCAGGGGCAACTCTTATTTCTGTTTCTTTCATTGAAAGAAATTTCAGTTTATCATTTAACCTTTTTTAAAAAGGCTTTTTAACTGTCCTGTTTCCTCAGTTGTTGGCTTCACTTATATTTAGTCCATTATAATTTATTCTTGGTCACAAGATAATAGTTTCTCTAACCATACCTGAATCATTATCTATATTGCCACAGAAAGCAGTTCTAGAATGTTGGTGTGGGTCTTTGGTAGAACTGTTAATTTCAATTACTGAATTGTTTTCTTGTGTATAGTAACATAAATATGTGCAAAATGATGAGCCACTCATAGTATGATGCTTGATAAGTGTTTGACACAGGAAACCAACCCACCACCACCACCCCTGTTACGCAGTTTGCATTTTAAAGCAGTGGTCCCAGGCACTCACAAAACATCTGAAAAGGTTTGGGAATAGTGTCTCCCCAGGGTTCTGTTATTTCTTCCTCTTTGATTAATGCTTCTTTTAATATGACTTTATTGTAAGTTCTTTGTTTTGTTATTATTTTGATGCTGAAGTGTTTTTTTGTCTGGGCAAAACATTTATGTTCAGCATGATTTTAATCTACCTGAAATGGCTTCTTTAAACTGTATTTTTAAGGGATTACGTTGGCTTTTACTATGAATAAATGCCAACAGTTATTTATTTAAAATATGCTTTAATAGTATTCAGCTTTATATTTTGAATATTTATATGACTCTTATAGTGAGTTTTCTAAGTTTCTTTTAAACTACAATGAAAGTTGTAGTTTACTTACTGGAATCTTTGTTAGAACTCGTCATTGTCCATTTTCTTTTCTCAGTACTTTCTACCAATACCTTTTTGCAGTTCTTGCTATCTTGTCTCCATTGTTTTAATTTTCTTAAACTGGTCTTGTCTCTATAGTCTTTCCCCCTTCTGTTATTCTTACATCATGAGTTACTTCCAAAACATAGTGTCACTCTATCAGCTTCTCCAGATCTCCTGTTGCTTCAGTGTAACATCTAATTTTCTTGGTATGACTTGTGAGGGCCCTTGTATTGACCCATTTAACTTTACATGCATCAATTTTTGGCCTTCCTGTATCTGTTCCTCCATCTTGTACTGTTTTTATGGGATCATGTGTTTTCTCAGGCTACACTTCTGTTCATGCTGCATTCACTATTTTGTTCATGCTTTATTTAATGTCTTTCTTACCTTTCAACCTCTAGCATCTCCCAGCCCTCACCTCCACACTCCACAGGATGCACACTGTATTGTTCCTCCTATCCCAATTCAGGTGTTACTGATTTACGTTTTATTACAGTCCATATATACGTGAGCTCTTTGAAGAGCTCTGTGAAGATGAGGTCATCATGGGCTTAAAGAGGCAAATGCAGCTAATTTAGTGTGATTAGTGTAGTAGTGGTATATACAGGTTTGATTATGAACACTGAATGACCTGGCATCTGATTATGGACTGAGAGTAAGGAGTGTTTTATGAACATGTACTTTAAAATGTCAAACTGTATCTCAGAAAACCAGTCTGTTGTTTTCAGACACACATCCCAAGTGAGCCTTTTCAGAGTGTCAGGGGTAGTAGAGGAGAGACCTGGAGAGAGAGGGGGAGAGAAAGAGAGAGAGAGAGATTGATTTTAGAAATTGCCCAGATAGGAATTTTGAGTAATCAATGAGTGGTTTTATTAACATAGTTCATCACTGTAGTTTGTGGTGTTTATATCACCATATAGAACAGAGTATAAGGACTTGAGGTTGTTACCTTAGAAGTAGTTCTAGGTTTTTTTGGTGTGTTTTCCACCATCTGTCTATAGCTTTTTGATTTGAGATTTGATAGTATTCATGAACTAATGAAGAGTTGTCAAATTCATTTCCATTGAGTAACTGAAGTAAGAATGAAAAAAATAGTTTCTGTCATGAAAGCTGTAAGTTGGGAGGTTGTTCAGAAGTATTTCTTGGAAGTGAAAAGAAATCTTCAATTACGGCTATTGAGATTCCGAGTATCTTACTGAGTAAGAACTTTAAAGAGCTCTAGTCATGGTGGTTCATGCCTATAACCCCAGCAGCTCAGGAGGTTGAGGTAAGATAATCTTGAGTTTGAGGTCAGACTGGACAACAGTCAGACCCTGTCACCAACAAACAAAAATTTAAATATATGTACATAAACATTTTTTAAAATTAAGCCTTTTGTAGAAATTTATATAAAAAGAAAATCACATTTTAACAAAAAATTTTGAGAAAGATAAACTCAGAAGTGGACTTTGAGTAATATTTAGGTTCAGAATTATGAGAACCAGCATGTAAACATAGGTGAGGAGTTATTTTACTATTAATGGAACAACTTAGAAAATAGACCACTTTGAATTTTATTAGCATCAAAAAACTATGTACATATCAGTGTTACATTTATTGGTATCCATATATCCTTTGTAATTAGAATAAAATTTAAATGTAACTTTTTCCCTCCCAAATAGCTTTTGCCCACCAAAAAATTTTGGGAACCTGATGATTCAACAAAAGATGGACAAAAAGGCATATTTCTTGGGGATGATGAATGGAGAGAGACTGCATGGGGAACTTCTCGTAAGTTACTACATGAAAATTATGAATAGACTCAATGTTTTTTAAGCCCTTCTTATCCATAAATAGTATTAGGAAAAAAATTTTGATATCTCTATTGAGAATTTCATAAATGATAATTCACACTTTCTTATGACAGTTAATCCTTATCTGATATCACATGTAGTTGATCAGCCCATATTTACCACATTCTGTTATTTCTTTTTTAAATTACCTGATAATGCAATTTTGAATTCTTACTCTAAAATAGAGGACATACTAATTTAACCATAGGAATTTTCAATCTTGTATTAGGTAGCCATGACTGATTTATTTAATTATTGCTCATTGTAGCTTTATTAGACATTAGCTACACCAGAAAGGAGGTAAACTGTCTTGGTTTACCAGATACTTTTGATTTACAGAGCTCCTACAAAGAGCAGATGTAAATGGTTGTTATTTCTATAAGTAGTGGGAAGAGTCTTGAGTCTAAGACACTGTTTAAGGGAATATAAGCTATCATATAAGGAGTGTAACTTGCAGGAGTCACAGTGTTTATTGTTAAATTTAAAAGTGTAGCTGTATTCTTAAAATAGCATTCATTTATCGTTGCATTTTTTTTTACTATTTCTGATTAGTAAAATTTGAGGAGTGTACAGATATGTCAACATGTACATATTTTGCAAATAAGTTTTTCTCTTTTCACTGTGGAGTTTAATGAAGCTTGCTTAAGTTATACAGTATGACCAAAGTAATGAAAACCAAATTCCTGGATGAGTTACCAGGTTCACCTTATATTTTGAGTGTCAGTTATAATGGAGACTAAATATCTAGTTATATAAATAACTAGATATTTAATCTCCATTTAAAACTTTTTACTTTTAAATTTTATTATTACTAAATGTCAAAAAGCTGAAATTCAAAAGATTAAGAAGCTCTAGAAAATTTTCATAATTTTTTTCTTTTTCAGTCAAAATAGAGGATTACAAGTTTGAGCCCAACCTGGGCAACTTAGTGCCTTAGCAAGACCCTGTCTCAAAGTAAAAAAATAAAAATAAAAAAGGGCTGGGACTTCAGCTCAGTGTGAAGGCACTGAGTTCAATCCCCAGTACCAAAACAAAACATTTTTTAAAAAAAAATAACTTTGATAACAGCTAATTTAGGTTGGCTGGCAAGTGCAAGGTCAAGAGTTGAATTCCCAGTACCCCCCAAAAAAGAAATTTGTTTGTGTTCAACCAGTGTATAACTGGTTGTGCGCCAACGGTTCTCAAATACAATTAACCTATATTAGACCTACAGTTTGAAATTTCTGGTAATTTGGAATGTTGTGTTCCCTATAAATGGCACGTTCTACTAAGAGTACTTCTTTGGATTTGAATACTTGGTTTTTAAGAGTTGAAGAGGTAATTATTAGAGGCAGATTTTTTTTAAGGTGCTCACAAGCAAAGCATTTTGAGTATAACATGGAAAGATTACTTTTACGTTAGGTGATAGAAAAAATGTCAAATACATCGTTCTAAGTCAGTTCTATATTGTTTTCTGAACTTGAAGTTTTAGTTGTATAGATAAAATTTTCTTTACTAGTGTTTTACTATAAAATAAGAAAATTAGAAACGGAATTTTTATTACCTAACATTTATTGAATGCCAAACATGTATAAATATGAATAATGTTTCTTATTCTAAGATAACTGTCATGCTACAAAAGTTCCACAAATTTCTGACTCCAGAAGACTTAAGTGCACAGTATGTGAAACTTTTCAGTTAAAACAATGAATGCACTGGAATGGTCCGTTTATGCTTTCCTGGCACTTTCAGCCTTTTGAATATGCTGGTTTCTGTAACAAAGGTGTTCTCACTCTCATTTGCTCACTTTAACTGTTCACTTTTTACATTCAGCTTAAATGCCACTTGTTTTGGGATTCACTGTAAGACTGGGAAGAATCACCCATCTTTGTTCCTGTAGTATTGTGGATTATTTTTGTTGAAGCGCTTTTGTCCTGTTGTGATTTCCTTCTATTAAACATATGCTCATTTTGAGGGCAGAGATGATTATTGAATTCTCCATGTGTAGCACAGTGCTGAATACACAAGAGACAACAAATCAGTATTTGAACTGTGTAGGTGAATAAAAGAAAGGATGTAATGGCTAATTTCTTATGCATACAGGTACTGAAATGAAAATGTTTTAGTATGATTTAACAACAGTAGCAATTATTTAAAAATTCCTATAGTTAATGAATGCAGCATAGATAGTTTAAGGAAGGGCTAGCCCAAATATGGAATGTTGTCCCTGCTCACAAATGAGCCAGAGGTAACCAGAAGCTTATTAAGAATTTTCAGCAAAAACTGCTTGAATGTTGTCTCCCATGTGTTAGTTGTATGTGTGTCCCAGTAGCTCTCAGATCTTTTTCATTTTTTTGGTGGGCGGGGGGTGGTGACTGGGGATCAAACTCGCGACCTCGTGCTTGCCAGGCAGGCACTTATGCTGCTGAGCTAAATCCCCGGCCCCAGTTCTCAGATCTTAAATGCTGCCTTTTTCATAGAAAAATATGTGGAAAAAGGTGTTCCTATAAGATGAACAGTTTCCTTCTAAAGATAAATGGAGAACTTTAGAAGAAATCTCTAAAACTCTTTAGATGATCGCATTTTCACACAGGAGTAGACTATTCTGTGTTATTGTTGGTTTTCCAAACTCATTTGTGTTTATAGTGTTACAGTAGTGTGTTCTGAATCTGTCCAGTATGAAATTGTGTGTTGAAGGTATGCTGCCAGTTTGGACATTGTTTTTAGTCTAGGTTTTATTCCTAAAAACTTTCATTACAGATTGTTATGATTTACCAAAAGAACATTAACTTTTTAGTATAATGCTTTCGAACAACATAGCCTTCATGTTAATGTGTATCGCCAGGGACCATTCTGTTTGAATGTTGCTTGCATAGGCTTTTACTTATTTTTTACCAAAGGGCTCTTCTGTATTTTTGAAAGATGTGCCCCAGCCAGTGAGTCTCAGTGGAATGAAAAACTGTAAGATTATTGTTACAAGCTGGGCTTGGCCGTGCTTGCATGTAATCCCAGCACGCAGGAGACTGAGGCAGGAGGATTGCTGTGAGTTCGAGACCAGCCTGGGCTACATAGAAAGTTTAAGACCAGCTTGAATTATAGAGCGAGACCCTGTCGTAAAAAGAAAAAAAGAGAAGAAAAAAGATTATTATTACAATATCTATAATAAGAGTGATTTTCTTTTTAGTATATTAACTTTTGTACTGATGTTTACTTTAAAAGTACAAATACGTAATCATATTCTTTGTTCCAAACAGATCATTCAATGTCCCAGCCTATTATGGTACAAAGAAGATCTGGACAGGGTTTTCATGGAAACAGTGAAGTAAATGCAATATTGTCTCC
Source organism: Dasyprocta punctata (assembly GCA_004363535.1). Lineage (NCBI taxonomy): Eukaryota > Metazoa > Chordata > Mammalia > Rodentia > Dasyproctidae > Dasyprocta > Dasyprocta punctata. The sequence goes on along the minus strand of RJWM01003056.1, from coordinate 63,398 downwards.
GCGATCAGAAAGTGGAGGCCTTGGTGTGAGCATGGTAGAATATGTACTAAGTTCTTCTCCAGCTGATAAATTGGATTCTCGATTTAGGAAGGGAACTTTTGTGAGTATTTTGAGTAAAAAAGTATTTAATGTTTGCTTGATAGTTACCTAAGTCACCTTATTATTCCCTCCCTTCCTAGAACTAAGTGAAATTTTGTAGATACTTGTACTCCCGTTTTCTTTGCTTTTCCACTTCATGAAATATATGAAGTAATATAACCATTGCAAATATTTGTGATCTTAACCATGTTAATGAAAGGCAAACCACATTTTAAGACATTTTTCAAAATTAAAATTATTTTTCCTGGCAGTACTTGATCTGGAATGAACTAAATAAAATTGTCCATGCAATAAATATTTTAGTCTAGTTTGTGGTGTTACTGCTTTTCCAGCACCGCAATAGTTAAGGTTCCTTTAACCCTTCTGTTATAAATCACTGTAATTTGTACCTCAAGTTTTTGGCCTGTGCTAAATCAGTTAAGAAATTAAAATAAAATTCAATGTTCTATAGTATAGTTTTAGGTCACATTATGGTGCCTCTTTTTGTGTTCTATTAAGTATTCAGAATCAAACAGATTCTTTCTCCTCAGGGCACTAGAGATGCTGAAACCGATGGACCTGAGAAAGCAGATCAAAAAGGCAAGGCTTCTCCGTTTGAGGAGGACCAAAACAGAGATCTTAAACAAGGCGATGATGATGATTCTAAAATAAATGGCAGAGGTTTGCCAAATGGAATGGATGCCGATTGCAAAGATTTTAAGTAAGATTTTAATTTTCTTGTGAAGAAAAGCATATCTCTTTAGGGATTATGATTAGTTGATGTGACTGATTTAGCTATTTTTCCAGTTTAGGTTTCCTTTTACTTTCTACCTAGTGTTAGTCTGGACCAGTATTTTATGTTTTCATAAGGCAAGTTAGCTAATGAGTATAAGTCATTACAAATAAATCTTCAAAACAGTATCAAAAATAGTACAGTTTGTGAAAGGAATGATGTTAGAAGCTGTTACTACTTTTTTGTTAATGTGATAGTTTAAATTTGAACTTTTTCGTCTGCAAATTTAGTGAGTTAGAGGTTTAATCTGTTTTGTTTTTCTTCCTTCTTGGGGTTGCATTTGAGCACTTTTCAGTGGAATTGTGGAATTTTCGTCTTGTGTCACTGTATCCTCCTGTGTTCATTTAATATTTAGTGTTAGAAATAAGACAAAATTAGAAACAGTGACCTTTTTCTTCCAATATATGAGCTTGTGGTATTAGTATTGTTCCTTTATATACAAGATGGGGAATATATGAGAAGCCTCAGAAAATTATTGTAAACTGAGAATTTCTTAAGTTAATACCTTTTTAGTTGTCTCTTTAGGTAATTAAGTAAGTGTTTAAACCTTTGGTTTTAGGTTAGGTGCAGTACCCAATTATCTATTATATTAGTTTCAAACTAATTTCTGTACTTGATTCTCACTTTAGTAGTCAGATGCTTTGGAGCTGTTACCTGAAAATGAGCTGTTTCTTTGAGATTTTATGAAACATGAAATCTTAGATAATAGTAAATCTGTGGGTTGTATGCTTTTATATTTATTGCCTTTAATTAACAAACCCGAATAGCAGTGTGTCTTAAAAACAGTGCTATTTTGATCTGTTCTAAGTACAGTAAAAGCATCCAAAACCAATAATAAACCTCTTTTGACCAGAAAGTTAAAGTTGTTCAGTTTGTCTTAGATCTTTGTCCTGAGTTTGCTTCACTGGTAGTACCTAATTTTAAGTTTTACTAAAGGGCATGTCTTTAAAACTCAGTTGATTATAATCCATTATACTGTGCATTTGTAATTGAAGTGTTAACACACCATTAACTATAGCAAGAAAATAGCACCTCTGATAACATTGTGTTTTTTTTTTTGTCTTTTGCCTTTTGCTGTATATGGATTATTTTCTATGAAAAGTTGAACATCTTTTAAATTATTACTATGAACTTTATTAGCATTCAAATATTACCCTAATAAGTTTTATGTATTTAAAACTTTTAGTTACTTTAAGTACAATATTAGCCACTACCTGCAGGGTAAAAGTGTTTCAAAAGAATACCTGTGAGCAGGGCATGGTGGCATGGGCATGTAATCTCAGCACTTTGGGAGGCTGAGGCAGGAGGATCACAACTTCATGCCCAACCAGGGGAATTCAGCAACTTAGCAAGACCCTGTCTCAAAATAAAAACTTAAAAAGGAATGGGGATGTAGGAGAAGGCCCTAGGTTCTTTTTCTTTCCCTTTCTTCCTTCACTATTGTCATTAAACAAAATCTTTTCACTTTTTTTTTTTTTTTTGCATAGGTTTCAAGTGAAAAATGAACCTTTGAAATGTTCCTAGATAAATTAGGTGTGACTAAAGGAGAAATGAATTTGAAATTTAATGCCACAAGACAGTGGTTGATTTTTACATGAATGTATGTTCAGGTGGAGAACAGATCTCATAATTAGGAATTATTTTGCAAACTGCTGTGGTATGTTAGCAAGTTTGTGCTGATGTGTGAAGCACCTAAAGTTAGGGACAGTTAGGAGGGTTATACCATGGCATAAACAGCCAGGTAAAACACTTACTGCCGTTAGCTTAATATACGTAATGTTTGGATATAGAGTGAATATATGGCTTCTCAAAAAAAAATGAACAGACTTTTTTGTAAGGGAAATAATCCTACATAAAATACCTATGTAGAAGAAAAATAGACTCTGGGGATTAGAAATAAGGTAAAAATAAAATTTATACCCTGTGGGATGTTGATGAAGAGAGAGAAGCCAATGCTTAAAATTTGGGTTAGCCCAGTATTAGTCCAGTGTTAATGAGATTTTTGGAAAGAAAGAAGGCGTGGTGCAGTGAAGTTTTTTCATGCCGTTGACTTAGTTTTTTGTAAATATGTTACACGATTACATTTCTTTCTGATAGTTTAAATTGAGAATTTGGTGTGATAAAGGTGGTCTTTGGACAGTTGTAGAGGGCTTTCCCAAATAATTTCTGTTGTTAGTTGGAGCATCAGGTCATCTGTTCAAGTCATAAGGAACCTTGGGGTTTTAAAGATGAAATGATTTGGTCAGAAAGTATGTTTAAAAAGAATCCAGAGCCATCCTTTTGTCTTATTTTAGTGCCTTTTTCTATTGTATCCCAGGTTTTACAGCTTTAAATCATGAAGTCTATAATGATGGAAAAAGTTTTTCTTTTCTTCCCATAAATCTTATTAAGCAAGATGTTTTGGCAAAACCATGAGCTTGTGGGCAACCAGCAGTATATTGGGTGGATTTTAGTTTTGCGCCTCTCCATATTTGCTCTTTAAAAGTCTGCCTTTCGTAGATGCCATTCATTTTGTCTGTGATTTAAGACAAAGGTCTCGGGTAGTATAAATGTAAGATGTGATATTGGCTAGTTTTTCCTACCTGTAAAATAAGTTCTTATGCTGTTCAAATTGAGGAGAGTGATCATTAATAATGTAAAAAATAACTGATAATGCATCAACGTTTGTCTGAGAAATTATGTTAAATAGAAATAAAAATACAATAAAGAACAGTGGTTAGTAAGCCAGAAAGCCATATTTATTCTCTATTTTACAACCATTTGTGGTTCATGGTTGTAACACTCCCATTTTACCTTTTGACTTTTATTCATAATGTTCTTCTCTATTTTTTATTTAGCCGTACTCCCGGAAGTCGTCAGGCCTCTCCAACTGAAGTAGTTGAGCGCCTTGGCCCCAGTACTAATCCCCCAGAAGGACTGGGTCCTCTTCCCAATCCTACAGCTAATAAACCTCTTGTTGAAGAATTTTCAAATCCTGAAACTCAGAATCTGGATGCCATGGAACAAGTTGGTCTGGATTCCTTACAGTTTGACTATCCTGGTAATCAGGTACCCATGGACTCTTCAGGAGCTACTGTAGGCCTTTTTGACTACAATTCTCAGCAGCAGGTAAAGTGTATTCCTTCTTTAAAAAACCTGTAGAAAAACAAAAGGAAACTTCTGTTGGCTGTGTCATGATGTAACCTGAAGCACAGTGAAACTGTGGTTGATAGGGGTTTTTTAGTCCCTGTTGTTTCATTGGTTAAAATGTTCTCGAAGTGAGCAAGTGCTCCAAAAAGTGTTTAAAATATCTCTTCACAGCTTCTGATGAAAAGTAAAGTGTTTTGACACTAATCTCTGTGTTAAATACTTTCCCTAGCTCTTTCAGAGGACTAACGCCCTGACAGTTCAGCAATTAACTGCGGCTCAGCAGCAGCAATACGCGTTAGCCGCAGCTCAGCAGCCACATATAGGTGAGTCCTCATGGATCACCGTTTTGATGAGGCTTAGTAAAATAATTCTGTGAAAGCATTAGAATGTTTTATTTTTCATTTACTCGTTGGTGATATTTTGTTAATTTTTGAAACATCTTATTGAGATCAACAGTAATACATTATATGGCAGGTGTTTTGATTAGGGAAGAATTGTTTCTGATTATTTGCAGTGTTAGTTAAATAAGAATCTGTAACTTGGTACAAGTTGTCAGCCCATAAATTTTTTTCTCAATGTGAAGAGTGGCAAATGCCTAGAAAGTTAAATGTAGTTATTTGTGTCCATTATCCAGTCAGAATGTTTATTTTAAAATTGTTTTGGAAATAAGACTCCCAGGAAGAATTTGTTAAAATGTATTTTCTTTCATTCAGTTATTTGAGCTTTGACCTTTGGTTTTTAATGTAAATTGTTACAGTTGTTTGTTACTGCTAGAGTTTAAGTTTGGTATGTACTGTATTGTCTTTATTGGGATATATTTAGTCTGTTTCTGTTCTTTATTCTCATCACCCGTCACCAGTGCACCTCTTTAGTGTTCCTCATTATAAATACATTTGATGGTAGTGGTAGTATTATGTCCTTCCCAACTGTGCTTTCTGTAATAGTGCATAAAATAAAATAGTTCTGATGTGTTTTTTTACTTTTTATTTTGAAATAACTGTAAATTATTATGAAGTTGCAAAGACTGTACAAGCTCTCCATACCCATTTATCCATTTTCTTCTGATGGCTGTATCATATAATTACAGTACATTCTCAAACCAGGAACCTGACACTGATAGAGTAGGTGTATGTAGTTCTGTCATTTTATTACCTGTACAGTAAGTCCCCAACTTAACGAATGAGTTCTCATCTGGGAGAATTGTTTGTAAGTCAGATTCATTCATAAGCTGACAAAGTCAGTCTCATACTGTATACCTGTGAAAGTTTACAACTGGAATAATCATTTGTAAGTCAGAGACTTATATTATAGATTGTATAACTGTGTTTGAATAGTTCTCATTATTTGCTAAACTTGTTCTACTTTCTGGTTTGAAAAGTTGTGAATACTCTTCAACACCAGAATCTGTGTACAGGGTTAAATTGGATCTTTTCCTTTACTTTGTATTACTGTGTGTCAGTGCAGTAAAGCTTCTGCTTTAGGTTTTAATCGAAGATGTCCATATTTGTAGTTGACCTCTAATAACAGCATCCACCCTGGCCTTTTTTTTTTTTCCTAATATTTTTATCCATGTACTTAATCCTTCTGTCATTGTCATTTTGTCTATTCATGGAACACAACAGGTTTTATTACTTGAGGCTTTCTGATATGTTTTCATATTTGACATTGATTGCTCTTTAGGTTTTTAAATGTTTTGTTCTTGCTTATTGGTATTTTTATGGATTTGTTTTTGTTTTTGTGTTTTGATCCGTCCCGCGGATCGGTCCATGGGTCTCGCCTGGAGGAGAGACGGGATGGGGGATGGGGGCAGGGCAAGAGGAGAGAGAAACGGAGACAAGTCGAGCGGTTCCGATCAAGTCTCGTTATTGAGGAAATGTGTAAGGCACTTATAGAAGCGGGGGCAGAAGCTGTCATCTCATGGGAAGTGTGGCGAGCACGGATAGGTCGTTGTCATTTCCTGGCGGGATAGGGGAGGATCATGGGAAATGTAGGCTGACGCACCGAATGCCCACAGGAGGGAGAGGTGGGGCGGCAACCGTGAAGTTGCCTTATCGCCCCCTTCAGTGTTTTTGGTACTGGGGATCAAACTCACGACCTCATGTTTAACCACGCAAGTGCCTGAGCCACTGAGCTAAATCCCCAGTCTGCTTACTGGTTTTTATAAAATGAAATTTAGGGCCACCTTATGTACTTCCAGATAACCAGGTTAAATTTTTTAATTTATAGAAAATTAACATCTTTGTGGCATTATTACCCAAGGCATAGTGTATCTTTTGTTAAAGTCTACGGTAGTGTCATTCACAAGTCCTTTAAAGTGTCTCATAAGAATTTGCATATTTAAGTTCTTAAGTATTTTATGTTTTGCTATCAAATGACTTTGTCTTTCATTAAGTTTGAAACTACTCTGTTTGAAGGCTCTTGAATATCATATATTTGATTTTATGAATGTTTCCTAACTGTTGAATCTTTCCATTCTTAGAGAAGATTTGTGTGCAGGTGTTATTTTAACATATTCTTTCAATTTCTAATGTTTCATTTAGAATTTTTCTATCAGTGTGTGTAAGTGACAGTCTACATGTGACAGTCTATATGTACGTAGTTGCAGTTTTTGTCGTTTTGATATTAAAATACTTGATTCAAAATTTAGATAGTTCCTTGTGATGTTACAGAGTATATTAAGTAACATTCAGCTTACATAATTTGTAAAGGCATAGTAGAATAACTGAAGAAGCCCTCTTGGCCAGTTCGTGATGGCCAGGCTTTAAGGGCTGTCAGTGATGACAACCAGCCTGCTGTGGCACGTGTGCTGTGGCTCACCACTTCTGAGTTCCAGACCATTTGGTACAGATAAATTTGAAAACCGATAATGAAATGTAAATATTTCTAATATTTATCAATGATTTATCAAAACTGACATCATATTTTAATCTTAGTTCAATAGAATGAATCTTTTTTTGCAACATTCTATGGATTTGCCCAGCTTTTTGTTTGCTCTCTGAATTGGATCACTTTATGGTTTTCTAGTTAGGGGTCTGATAGGGAAAGACTATAGGTCTGGCTGAGGAATGTTAACATTGGGGCTGTCCTTATCTCAGGGTACCTTAACTTTCTTAATTGGCCAAGGCCTTGGGTAACTTTGGCTGTTACCCCTGAAAGTTGTACAACTTTTTTGTTATGACTTCATTGTCTCCTTTGAACCTGTCTTAGTACTGCATGGTGATCCAACAGATTCCAGACTCTTGTAAGAACAAGCAGAGAGCTTCAGGTGCACATCCAGTGGTAAAAGAAAAAGCAGCTACGTTTCTTGAAGATAACGAGGTGCTGTGCTCGAGGCAGGTCTGTGCCATTGAGAATGTAGCACAAACAGGAAAGTCGTGTTGGGGCAGCAGGGAAATGAGCGCAACACGGAGATAAATCAGGCTTGCAGGTTTTAAAGATGTGCACCCTGGCCCAGGTGCCTCTCTTTGGGTCTCATTCTGATTGACAGGAATGGTTCCCAAGGTGCTGAATCACCTCAGGAGTTTCTAGCAAGTGTGTCCCTCCCAGAGTTCTCCCGCTGTGTAGGCTTTGTTAAGTTACCTACCGGAGATGTTGCCTGTGTTAAGTAGGGAAAATATTATTGAAGGTAAGGCCAGGAGATCTAGTACCTTACCCCTGGGCTCCGACCTGGAACTTTAGAGATTTCCTTGGTCTTTGTTATTTTAATTTCTGCATCTCTCACGAGGAGGGAAGGAGGATCACCCTGGGGTGTTGCCCACATTAAAGTGAGTGGAGGGGGTTGGTCTCTAGCCCCAATTGTACCTCCTGTACTGTTAGCAGGTATTTTAATCATTTTTCTTCACTTTTTTGTTAGTGCATATTAGTTACACAGATCAGTGAGTTTTGTTTTGCCTTAAGTGTGCATGTATGAATTTTAATCTTAATTGACATTTCAAGTCAGTGCTATATAAGTTTGATACATTTTTGTCGTACTGATAACTAAAAAATAAAATAGTTGCATTTTTGTTTTAATGTTTTCATTTACCTTTCAGTTGGGCAACATTTTGAAAAGTGATAAGGACCTGTTTTGGCAGCATTATGAGTGACATTCTCATAGGATCTTGATAGGAATATAAGTTGGTACTTCTTTCCTGTAGGAAAGTTTGGAAATGGGGTTTAAGAATGTACCTGTTTAAGCTTTGCACTAAGGTACATCCCTGTAATCCTACTCTTTGGGATTCTGAGGCAAGAGGGCTGTAAATTGGAGGCCAGTCTGGGCAATTTGGTGAGACCCTGTTTCAAAATGAAAAATGGAGAGAACCACTAACCTAGCATGCTTAAGCCCCTAGTTCAGCATCCCCTCCTCCAAATTACATGTTTTCGCCCATTTTAGTGGAATCTCATAGGGATATTGTTGTAGGAGAAATCTCCCAACCTGCTGGATGTGTCAGATATGCTGAGTCCTCCAAAACCAAAGAATGAATTCCAAGGGACAGCGGAGGTTAAGAGTTGGAAAGGTTTGTTGAGAGAAAGCTTCTCAGAGGCAGGTGGGGTCCCAGAAGTGGGTTGCCGCCTAGGACCTTTGTCAGGAGTAGTTTATGCAGCAAAGTCACAATGTGGATACAGCATGGGTCAAACTGTAATCAACTTATCAAATTACAAGTGTAGGTGATAGCTAATATTGATCCAGTAGGAAAATGAGTCACATAGCAAGGGTGCATGGAAAGAACAAAGGCATTTTTGGTAAGGGTTGGGTCTGGATGCTCTGCCACCCAGCTGGGGCTATCTGGACTGGACCAGGTGGTGCTAAGTACAGTATAATCTAAAGTTAATGTTTATCCCACTGGACGGTCTATAGGCCTGGCCTTCTTCACATGCACTCCCAAGCCACAATTCTGATGTCTTTATTTTCTACTGACTTCCTTGAGAGCCCAGACCCTCTTTGACTGTGCATTAATTTTTATCTAATTTTGCCACTTATACAATAATGTAGAGACCTATAAATATATATTTTTTAAATTATACCCAAAGATTATGAATTGTCTAATTGTATTTCAGTAGTGGACTGAGATGTGTTTCTTCTAAGCAATAAAACACCTATCATGAAGCTGTTAAAAAGGAAGAGCGAGGGATTTTGTTTGTTTGTTTGGTTGGTTGGTTTTTTAAAACAGGAACACCAAAGCGAGTCTTTAACAGAGCCATAGCACAGGTTGGAGCCTCCTAGACCAAACCAGGGAAGTGGCTAGGGAGTGCTGCTTCTCTAGTAGCTAAAGGCTCATTTAATTGAGAAGCAGGGCTGAAAGTTTGCTGTGAAGGTTGGGTATACAAAGAAGGACCCAGGCCCCTCCCTTCTTAAAGGCAGCACTATTCTGAGGGGCAGGAGTGGGGGAGGACCGAAGATACAGCTTGGTGGCACAGTGTCTGCCCAGCAAGTGCAAGGTCCTGAGTTTGATTCTCACTACCAAAAAAAAAAAAAACAGCAAACAATATGAAATGTATAGGTATATGTACATCTAAAGAAGTATACAATATATTTTAACAATATGTCCTAGGTGAGCATATTGGCATTTGCCTGTAATCCCATCACTCATGATGCTCAGACAGGAGGATCTCTGGAAGTTTGAGGCCAGCGTGGGCTACATAGTGACCCCAAGGCCAGTCTGAACTGCATAGTGTGACCCTGTCTCAAAACTAAACAAACAAAAGTGTGTCCTGGCTTTTAGGTTTGTATAGGAAGTAAAACGCAAATATTAATGCATAATTTTATGTTCATGTGAGAAATTCATGATAGTTGAACCAGAAGGGAATCTTGAAACTTTTGATCTAGGCATAGTTAAGAATATGACAGTGAACAAGTTGTGGTAAGCATAAATACAGGAATTTTAGTGAACCTCCTACAGTTTTGTTCTTAATTCCTTTGTCATCTTTGTTTGTTTTGCTTTGGTACCGGGAATTGAACTCAGGACTTTGTACTTGTCAGGCAGGCACTGTGTCACTGAGCCATACCCTTGGCCCTTTAATTCCTTTATAAAAAGTATTTTTTTTTAGGTGGCTATTCTTCCTGAACATAAAATTAATGCTGTGGGTGTGACTTACGTTTTAAAAAGTTGAGTAGATTATAAAAAGTAATGAATAGATAAACTGAGTGCAATAGAACATAGCTTACATTGAAATTTTTTATTGGTAATTTCTCCCCTTGCAAGACTTGTGACTTAATATTCTATGTGTGTATACAGACACTAAGTTGATATGAAATATGTTTATACTGTGGATCATAATCAGAAAGCTTTGAAAGCTAATGCAATTCAAAATTAGTGTAAATGTGGAATCTTGAGTTTTAAGGCCTAGACTTTAAGATATTATTTTCCTTTTGAGTACTTAACTTTAATTACTTTAAGTGGAGCGTGGTGACACACTTGTAATACCTGCACTTAGGAGGCTGAAACAGGAGAATTGCCTGGAGTTTGAGGTCAGCCTGGCTGTAGAGTTGAGACCTTGTCTCAAAAAATAAAAAGTCATGTTTATCTAATTTTATATCCCCCATCTTTTAAACTTGAGCCTTTTTGATCTCCTTTAATTTTAAATACCTCCTTATTCATTTTTTTCTTACTTTCCGCTTGTCTCAAGTTATTCTCTAGAGTGACAGCACATTTTCAGTGTAGTTTTTTTTCAGTAATTGTAGTGAGAAGTATGTATAGTGAATCCTCAATACTCAGGAGTTTTCTTCCCTATTAGTAAGAGTAAGACAAATGTACATTTAAGAATCTTTCTTAACCTTTAGTAGATGTGTATGGTTGTATGTTAGACTCAGAAGTAGTGGCTTTAAAGTCATTGTTCTTCAAACTTCCTTGTTTCCTTATTGCCTGAAGGGCAAAGTCCAAACTAGTTATTGATTAACCAGGAAATCTGTCATGAATCTTCAGTCTAGTTATAGCTCTAGTTTTATTTCATTGTGTTCTATGCCTCATTCTTTCCACTGACCCCTTCCAAAGTTTAATAGATAGCCCTGCTGTCTGTGTCTACACTGCGTATAGTAGTAAATGTTAATTCGTAATTCATTGGTTTTTCTCACTTCGTGGAGTTGTTCATGGGAGGCAGTTGCATCCTCCTTCCTCAGTGGAATGTCTGCCTCATAGTGTGGCTTAGTAAAGACTCAGTGGGAAACTATGTAGTAGTTCTAGCTCCAGGCACCTAGTATGTGCCGCTTGTATTCTGATACAGTATAATCATATCATACTTGATTTTCACAAAAATTATATAAGACAACAGATGATATATCTGTTTCTTCAATGAAAAGCTTTTGCATCAAGTAGTATTACATACTGGGGTCACCTAGTAAAACTCTGCACCGTTACAAAGCTCTGCTCCAGCTGAGGTTCAGAGTAGAAATGTTTTTATGTAATGAAAATAAAACGACATTTTTATTCACTGTTTTTCCCCTTTTAAATACAGCTGGTGTATTCTCAGCAGGCCTTGCTCCAGCTGCATTTGTGCCAAATCCATATATTATTAGTGCTGCTCCTCCAGGGACCGATCCATACACTGCAGCAGGTTTGGCTGCAGCAGCAACATTGGCAGGTAACTACTGTTCATCCTTACTGCTTGTTATGGATTTAGTTTTAATTTTGGTATAAGCTTGTTTTCATCTATTTGGGAATTTGAAATTCCTATGGAAAACTGACACATCCATAGTCAACTGAAGGTTCCAGGGCATTTATTTTTCAACTGTAATGATAAAAGGGAACGCCTAAGCATTAGCTTTTTCTTCTTCCATATACATGGTTGGTTTGCTTCTCTGTTTTGTAGCTTTAGAAATCGTAATACTGTTGCCCATGCATCTCCATTTTAATGACCAATCCCAGTACTCACAGAGATGATGTAAAGTTACTTTTCTGAAAATGAACTGGAGGTAGATGGAATAAATACCCAGGTAAGGGATTGTGTAAAGATCTTCAGCAGTCTTGAGAGAATGTACAGCTAAAAAGTTTCTTGAGCACTGTTAAAATATGCGAACAAACTAGGGGACAGAAATGTAGGATGGTGTTGGAAAGAACTTAGAGAAAATTCTCAAACCTCAGACCACCACTGAAAATCTGAAATAAAAACCAAATCTGTAAGGGAGAATTACTTGTCATCAGGCACACTGAGTTTTTTGGTGCCATGTAACTGGATTTAGTACATATATACTGGGGTTTATTGTCTTTGAAAACAAAGTGCAACCAAGAATTTCACCTTTTAAAGTACACTAATTAAGTGTCCTAAAATGTGACAGTGTTGATAGGATTTTAGAACACTTGTTCTGTCAGTCAGGAATCATGGCATTTTATTCATACTTAAATAATGGTGCTTATTGTACATAATTCTCTTTACTTTCCAAGCATCAAACAAAATAGAGCTGAAACGATTACTTTTGTTTTTCCCTAGTTTGCTTTCTGGCTTCCTGTTTTTCTTTGTACATATTTTATTTGGTTCTTTATTTTAGCTCACTAGTCTTATTTTCCTACTCGTGTAAACATGGAGATTTTGTTTGTTTTCATGTAATTTTATTGCTTTGTGAGAATTTTTACTAATTCTGTTCCAAATATGGAGAGTATTTTTAAAGCTGAAGAAGAAAATAATAGTAATTTGTTTCAGTAGTCATAAAATACTACTTTTTAAGACTTAAAAGTGAATTGACCTTAAGAAATCTTGTATTTTTATGGTGTCTTATGTTCCTAAATATATTATCTTGTTATCTGTAACAACCATAAATTGATACATGTCAAGACATGTTGAATAGGTGTTCAGATCATTTCTTTGGTAACCTTAGGTTTTGCTTCACATTTCTCCATTAAGATCCCTGGTAGAAGACTTTCTCTTTTAATAATCTGTCCCTGAATACTTCTTAACAGAATCAGAAAAAACAGAAAAGGTATAGCAAATTAAGTGTGCAAACGATTATAGGGATGTCTTCTGCTCTGAATTTTATTCCTTGTTTCCGTTTGTAATCTAATAATGCTAGGTAACCGGACTTATATATGAAATCCAGTGACTTTTTTTTTTTTTTTTTTTTTGGTGATATATGTGGGGTTTAGGTCCAGCAGTGGTTCCGCCACAGTATTATGGTGTCCCATGGGGGGTGTATCCAGCCAATTTATTTCAGCAACAAGCTGCTGCTGCAGCAAACAACACAGCCAGTCAGCAAGCAGCGTCACAAGCTCAGCCTGGACAGCAGCAGGTAGGCCTTCCTTCATTCACTACTATTTGAGGACTCTTTCAGATTCCATGCGCTCCTGGTGCTTGAGATCTTTTCTGTCTTTTGCTCCATGTGTAACGCCTTGCTTGGCATGTAGTTGGTACAAAACTATTGATTACTGTTTTTTTTTTTCCTGACCAATGTTTTGGCTATGTTCCATTTCTTTCTGTCTTGAAAAGTCTTCGCAACTCTTAAATTTATTTTCATCACTCCTTAAAAGTATGCTAATAATGTTCCTGCTCAAGTAAATGCCCCTTCTTTTTTCTCCATGTATTTAAGTTAAAAGTTTAAATATTAACATTTCTGACCATTAAAAAATTGTTAGAAAGCTTACATTTTTAAGCAAGGTGGACTATTTTCACTAAAGTTCACCTTTAATTTCTTAAAATGGTGTTTATTGTGAGATTTTTACAATTTTCAGCCTTTTAAAGAGCTATCTTGTTAAATACTTTCAGGAAAAAACAGCAACAAAAAAGGATCAAACACACTATTGATAAGTATCAGAATTATGACTGTCTCATCATATTTTACACCAAAGAAGCAACCTAATGATAAGTGTGGTATTACTTACTTAGCACCTAAATTTTATTCTGAATTTCCTTTAATATGTTTTAAAACTATGTTTGATGCTCTGTGGAAATTGTCCTTTGACACAGTCCTTTTATGTCATAGCTCAACATCAGTTAATAAATTACGTTTTAACCTGTATCTTCTTGGACCAAACATAAAAATATCACATTATCTGAACAATACACATACCTGTGTTTGATGCTCACTTAGGTTGGGTCCTGAATTGTTGGAGCATTTGTATAATTCATGATTAAGTTCATCCTGCTCGTATGTCATTACTACAGTAATTGAGTGGTACTTCCAAGTAGTACAAGTTGATCAGGTTTAAGAGCTTCTCGTTTTGTTGTGATGTTACCTTCTGTTTTTGTCACACTAAAGTTTTATACTGAAAGCAGCTTTTACTATTTTTAAAGGTTCTGAATTCTGAACACTTAGTTTGATTTGAAGATTTTGCCCTGTATTGCAATCTCATAACAAAAAATAATATTTTTAGCTTTGGAAAATAATTTTAATAAAACCTGATTTTTTTGTTTTCATCTAAGATTTTTACCCAGAGACCTTCTTGAGACCTTCTTGAAATTTGATGTTGCTTTATAAGTTATTCTACTTGTATTTATTTTGGTATGGAGAATCGAGTTGTTCTAGTTGTAAAGAACAAATTATTTTGTAATTTTGCATACTAAATACACATTTTGTTGCATGTTCAAAAAACACCCTCAGTCTTGTAATATGTATATAATTGTTCAAGAAAAATTCATTACATTTATATTACTGAAAGTCATCTGTCTTTTGTAGGTTCTTCGTGCTGGAACTGGTCAGCGTCCTCTTACTCCCAGCCAGGGTCAACAGGGACAGCAAGCAGAATCACTTGCAGCAGCTGCAGCTGCAAATCCAACTTTGGCTTTTGGGCAGGGTCTTGCTACAGGCATGCCAGGTATGTAACTGGTTTATTGTGGGGTTGGTTTTGTTGTTGGGGGTCCTGGGGATTTCAGAAATTTGAACAGATTTACAATATTAGATGGTACATTCTCACACTGAAGAGTGAATAAATCAAGAAATGTTTTTAAAGTCTTGCCTATTTTGTAATAAATTACTTAGAACCTAGACATGGAATCAGTGCAGACTTAAGAGGTAAATGGCAGATATGTATATGAATTCTTAATGTAGCCAGTTTTTTATTACTGTTTATGACAAGAACCACAGCATTTTTTCAGCTGAATTTACCCTAAAATTCTCAGTGTTGTGCTTTAGGAAGTGTCTTGGTTACTTTTCTCTCATGGTTGAGACAAAATATCTGACGCCCAAAATGAAGAAAGGAAAGGTTTATTTAGTTTACTGTGTTTTGGAGGTTTCAGTCCATACTCAGTTGGCTCCAAGGCAGGGTGGCGTGGCTGAGGGGCAGCCATTCATGGTGGCTGCAAGTGGCAAGAGCAAGAAGGGAAAAGAGGAAAGAAACACACCTTCTTCCCTCCCTTATATTGTATACAGGCTCCGCCCCAGGGTGAGTGCAGGACTCACACCACCAATCCCAGTGCTAGACAACGAACCAATCACAGATGCTAGATTCAGCTGCCTCCATGATTGCATGAGGCTTGGGGGAGCCACCCATACACAAACCATAACAGGAAGTAAAGCCAATTGGTTCCCATTTGTTTGCAAGGCAAATCCTGTTTACCATACCTTCCTCATAAAATAATTACTATTGATATTGCAACCAACATGCTCTACTTTGAATATTTTCATACTTGTTTAGCCCATTTATAGCATTTTGAACTAATGATATTTTAACTTAATAGTAATATTCTATGCCTGTAGTGCCTACTGTATAGAAATTATAGTATGACATTTCTGTACAGTTCCATTGTAGAAAAGAGCAAGGTATAATTTTTTTGTGAAATAGATTTTTTGTGAAACCAGATGTAAAATCTATAATAATAACAGAGAAAGGAAAGTATTTTTCTTAAGCTAGAAAACGAGCACTTTTTTTTACATTTGTTGCTTATCCGTTATTATCATTTTGATAATGGGGATTGGATCCATTATTGTTTTGGGGTGAGTGAGAGGGCGTTCTTTCCTTCCTTCCTTCCTTATCTCCCCCCCCCCACTTCTTTCATGGGAGGTAGCACATTCTCACCAGCTTGAACCACTGGTGGGTACATGCCCAACTGTCCCATCAGGTGACTTGTACCACTAGTGATCTAATCACTTTTATCAGTCTTTTTTACTAATAAGATTAATAAAAAGCCACCCCATGGGGACAGTCTTGCATATACCACCAATGGTTCAAGCCACCCAGCAGTGAGTCATACGAAGTATAGCTGACCCCATTCAGCCTCATTGTGACCATGTTAACTCAGGGCCCACAGTATTCTACCACTAGGCTGTACTCCAGTCCCATTGTGTGGTGTGTTTATTTGTTTGTTTTTTGCAGTGCCCAGGTCCTCATCTGTGCTTCCTGGTAAGCACTGTGCTATTAAGCTATATTTCTCTATATTTCCAGTCCTTTTTTAAATTTTTAGGTCTGGTCTTGTATTGTCCAGGCTGCCTTGAACTTGTGATCTCCTTGCCTCAGGCTCTCCAGTAGCTGGCTTTGACCACCTTGCCAAGCTCATTGTGCTTTAAAAGTAAAATTTAAATACTGTGGTTGAATATTGATAGATAAAACAACACTTTCATTCTTTCCACTTTTGAAAGTCGCTTTTCTAAGTGTGGTATTTTTTACTTATGATACATGAGTGGTTACTCCTATAACAGTTATATGGATTAGTTGTTAATGAAATGAGTTATTTTCCATTTAATTATAATATTGTTATATTTCCTATTTAAATCGTTTAAGAAATGTGTTCAAGTGTTTTGGGAAAGATCTCTTATGTGATTGAAAGTTCCTTTTATGTATTAATTACAGTAAATATTTCCCTGTTACTTTAAAGATTTCTATTCTGTATCAGTTGCATTCATTTCTATTCTCTCTGGAATCTTGAGGACTAATTTATCAACTTTTCTAGTCGACTACATAAAAGAATTTCATAGTTGTTCTTAAAGTAAAAGTAGTAAGTAGAAGTCATTGCTATTTGTTTTTTACAATAGCTGTATATTTACTTCTTGAGAAACTGACTGTGCTGGTGCCATTGTGGATTAGACCTTCACAAAAGCAGCGTTTTGAGAAATGGACTGTGAATCTAGTTTGTTTTGGGTTTGGTACGTTTTCAGTACATACTGATTGTGTTCCTCATGAGGAGTTAGAGTGTGTGCCAAATTATCTTCTTTTGTTAATCCTCTTCCTTCTGCTGCTTCCCCTCCATCTCTTGATCCCCTTCCCTTCTACAAAAATCTGTCTCCCTATTTCCTATTACTTTTATTTTGCTTTTTATATTTTGGCCTTCTTATATAAGAGAAACTATGAGACATTTGTGTGTCTGATTTATTTCACTTAACATTTTGATCTCATGGTGCATCTTTTTCTACAAATGACTCAAGTTTATCCTTTATGGAAGACTAGTACTCCACTGTATGTAAATACCACATTTTCTCCATTCATGTTAAAGGACATACAGGCTGCTTCTAAGATTTAGCTATTATGAACTGTGCACCTATATAAATATAAGTAATAATGTATCACTGTAATAGGATGTTTTTTGTGGTGTGTGTTTGTTTGGCTTTTTGAGAGAAGATTTCACTATGCAGTTTAGGCTTGCCTTGAACTCACTTTGTAACCCAGGCTGACCTTGGACTCAGCAATCCTCCTGCCTTAGTCTCCCAAGTGCTGGGATTACAGGTGTGTGCCACCACACCCGGCTTAATATGTCTTTCACTCTTTCAGGAAGATATCCAGAAAGGGACTAGCTGGGTCAAATGAAATTTCTACTCTTACTATTTTGAGGAATCCCCATACTGATTTCTGTAGTGGTTTTGCCTATTTACATTCCCACCAACAGTGTAATGAAGCTGAAGTGTTCATATGTACAAGGAAGCAGGGCTGAAGGAAACCAGCTGGGAAATTGTGAGAGCTGCTGATACTGTGATGGGTTTTCAGGGTTTGTAGCCACCAGGAGAAAAGGGGAAGAAGGTCCTGGAGAACGGCAGTCCTTCCTGCCCAGCTCCGTTTCCGTGGACCTGCGCAGCTTTGCTGCCCTGTGTTGTCGGCTGCTGCCTGCCGCTGTCACTGCTGTCTTCTGGGTGCTTCGTGCTGGGCCTATGACTTGAACTTGCAGCAGTCCTCCTGCCTTGGCCTCCCAAGTGCCGGAATTACAGGCCTGCGCCACCACGCTGAGCTACACTTTAGACTTTTTTTTATCTTATTAAAAATACCAAAGTATTTTTCTCTTCTTATCACCTTTGGTCTTACGATTTCTTTTTGTACTCAACTTTTTCTTCTTTTCATTTTAAGAAAACTGTTCCTTTCTGTTGTTCAACAATGTTGATAATTTTAGGAGAAAATATTTTATATTTGTTAAAAATGATTCCGTCGCCAGGTGTACTGTTAATGCAGCTGTGTGATCCTAGCACTGGACAGGCTGAGGCAGGAGTGTTGCCTGTCTCAGGAGAGAGAGAGAGAGACAGACAGACAGACAGACAGACAGACAATAAAAAGATTATATCTTTGGAATGATAATGAAAATAAATAAAGCTTTTAGAGCAGGTCGTAAAGCAAATTGTATTACTTAACTTTTTGGGCCGCAATATGGAGCCGCTTTAGTTATTTTCCTCTAAACTTTGATTTCACTTTAGGAAAATAAAGATATTTGAGATTTCTTTCTTTCTCAGGAGATTCTGTCTGTTCATTTTAACTATCATCCTTACGAATTTGCGTCTGTATTTCGACTCTTTTCTTAACATTTAACACATTTCTTTGGTTGTCCCAGAAGTTCACTGTGTGTATATTCCAGCCACTCCACAAACTGAAAATGTCAGAAAATGTATTTGTTTCTTCCATATTTGTTTATCTTACTATTCACTGTATTTCACTTACTAACTTTGCCTTGACCCAGAACTGAAAACTTACCTTCAGTCTTAAAGTTATTTCTGACTCTTGGTTTTTCTTCTGTACCTGTGTTCAAAAACTTGTTCCCACATCCCCAGACAATGGGCCCTATGGAGTCTTGCATGTGGTAAGGCAAATGCTCTGCTACTGAGCCACACTAACACTGCCCAGTGACTGCCATTTCTCCATTATTCTATCTCCCGTTTGTTGTTTTCTTTTGATCTTTGCTGGAATTTTTCAGCTTTTCCTTTTCCCTCTCACTGACTTCTGCTAATCTCTTCTGTTCATCTTTTCATTCCCTTTTCACAAATACATGTCAGTTTATGTTATTGTGTTTCCTAACGTTTTTCATGATCTAGTCCCAAACTACCCTTTTAACATAATCTGTCTCACCCCTCTGTAATCCTATGCAGTAACAACACTACATACTGGTGTCTCTAACCACATTATGTCCTTTATTCCTCAAGCCCTACCTCCTGTTCATGCTGGGGGGGGGTTGTTTTGTTTTTGTTTGATTTGAAGCTTAAAATGTCCTTTTATAAATTTTAAAAAATTTAGGATGTATTTATGTATTTTTTTGTTTTGATCTTTTTTATTATTTTAAAGAGAATAAAATCAAACAAAACAGAATAAAGCCAATCAAAATTGTGACAGTGATACAGGATTTCAAAGCAAGGTAATAGGAAATCAACAATGGCTACCATATTGCCTCTTGTTATCATCAAAATGACTGCCCATGCCATCAGTCATAATAAAATCAAACAAGAGCTAGGTGTGGTGGTGCACACTTTTAATCCCAGCATTCAGGAGGCTGAGGCAGGAGGATTGTTGTGAGTTTGAGACCAACCTGGGCTACAAAATGAATTCAAGGCCAGCCTGGACTGCATAGTGAGACCCTGTCTCAAAAAATAGGGCCAGGGACTTAGCTCAGTGGCATAAGCACCTGTCTGGCAGGCGAAAGTTTGTGAGTTCAATCTCCAATACCAAAAAAATAAAATAAAGTAAAATAGAAACAAACAAAACAGAACAGAATAAGGCCAATGAAAGCAAAACAAAGCAATATGGGACTTCAAAACAAGATAATTGGAGATCAACAGTGGCTACTGTAATGTAGCTTCTTATCTTTGAAATAGTTGCCCATGCCATCAGATACAATAAAACCAAAACAAAACAGAAACAAAACAGTGGAAATGATATAGAACTTTAAAACAAGATAGGGAATTAACAATGGTCGCCACCTTCAGAAGGAAATTCCCCCACAGTTGCTGTATTGCATACTGTTACCCTCTAAATAGATGCTCAGACTACCGGCCTTAGGCCTGTAAAGTTAGTCAAACAATACAGGCATTAAGTTGGTTTTTTTACTTCAGTGGCTATCATCTCAGTCTGTGTTTCTCTGAATCAGCCGGTTTCCTGGGGTGAGGGGGCACTTCTTGTCTCCTAGCCTGTGTGCAGGCCAGCTCACAGCAACAGGCTAGCTCGTTCTTGCTTTTCTTCCCAGGACACATGCCTACCGCTGGCTCACAGAAAGGGGTTAGCTCCTTCTTGGTTCTCTTCCCCTGTTTTGTTGGGGGTTTTTGTTGTTGTTGTTTTGTTTTGTGGGGGGTTTTTGGGGGGTTTTTTGGTTTTGTTTTGGGTTTTTTTTTTTTTTGGTCTTTTTCAGGCAGGATCTCACTCTGCAGTTCAGATTGGCCTTGGGCTCACTTTGTAGCCCAGGCTGGTCTCGAACTTTCCAACGATTCTCCTGCCTCAGCCTCCCAAAGTACTGCAATTACAGAAATGTGCCACCACACCAGGCTATGTTTTGATCTTTTGAAATCCAGCTTTCTAACCATTTTTTGTAATTAACTTTGCATCTTACCCTTTAACGTGGTCTCCTTTTCTTTCCCAGTGCTCACTTCTTAAAAATTAAAATTAACACATTACTTGTACCTCTTTTTAGTACTTCTCTTTGCCTTACATTTTACTTAACTATTTGTGCTTTATTTTCCCAGTTCTGCAATACTTATTTTCACATGTTTAAAGATGAGAAATGCCTTAAAGTAGTTGCATTACTCTCTGAGAAGTTGTTAAATAAGTTATTAAATCAGTTATGTCTTAGAGTAAGTGACATCTTAGAATTTAAAAAATGGTATATCTCCCCTAGTAGATGGTACAGTTCATAAGTATGGGGACCATGCCTTTTAAATCCTTCTTGCTGTTACTATTCCTAATTTTATCTCTTTTCTTTTCCAACCCCTAATTCAAACTTAGCTACTTACAGACTTTCTCAGTAATAAAAAGATAATATGGTAGAAATTATAGCTTAAATGCTTACATTAGAGAACAAGTAACACTGAAAATTAATGAGCTAACTAAGCATCTCTCTGGATACTAAAAAATAGAGCAAACCCAAAGAATGTATAAGGAAGCAAATACTAAATGATGTAGGAAACAATGTGAATAAAATGAAATATGCAATAGCATGAACTTTCTCTGGTTTTTTTCTTTGAAAAGGCTAATAGTGTTGTAAGCACCTGTGAAAGGCTTATCAATGAGAGCAGGGCTGGAAATGTCACTCAGAGGTGGAGCACTTGCCAAGCATGCACAGGGCTTAGGTTTGATCCTTAGCATTGCAGAAAAAGAGAAGGCATAAGTAACCATTATCCATAAAATATAACAATTGTAAGCTGCGGGAAAAGTACTGTGTCTTATGTTAATAGATAGGAAAGTATGGACTGCATAAATGCATCGTGGTCCATTATAAAACTTGGGCCAAAATAGGACTAGTCCTTAGCTCCTTTCTTGTTACACCCCACGTGTAATCTCCTTACACTGACCTATAATGATCTAGTCCCTTTTTGCTCATTTCGAGTATTCTCAGTCTGTTGTTACCATATCGGCTTACTTCCTGTTTCCTCCATTTGAAGAGCTCTTTCTCTATAAGTGAGCTTGCCTTGTTCTCTCAGTTTCTTTCAAGTTTTGCCTCATACGTCTTCTAGTTACAGAGGTTCTTCTTGACCCCCAGCAACACTTCTGTCATCACCCAATACTTACCGATTTTCCTTGTTTACATTTTATCTCCCTTCAGTGCTTGAAACAATCTGGCATACTTTTATTTATTTATTTTTATTTGCAGTAGAGAATTATCTCCTTGGCATGAAGATGCTTCTTTTTAAAAATTTCTCACTGTATCCCAATACATAAAGTAATGGCTGGCTTATATAGTAGCTACTTTATAAATATTTATCAAATGATCAAATGCATAAACAGTGAATGAATTAAGCTGAGTTGGAAATGGGAGAGGGAGAAAAAAGCTTTCTGTGGTAAGAGAAAATATGACATCTTTGAGTTTGAAACCTCTTCATTCACAGAATTTAAATGGTATAGGAGTACCAGGTGAAACTAGAAAGGTGGCCAAGGACCAGCAGATCATATTGTGAGCCATATTTGGAGTTTTGCTTTTCATTTTAAACCCTTTGGAAGGTTTTGAGTGGGGTGTAGTGTTAGATTGGATGTGAAAAGGACTCTGGAGAATAGATTATAGAAATGAGGCAAAAAACTGGACAGACCACATAGTGGTAGACAGACAGGGGATTGGCAGTCAAAAGAATAGGTGGATTTGAGAAAAATTTCAAAGGTCAAATAAATGAGTCTTGGAGGAATTGACTGTAGGCAAATGTCTCTCTGGGGATTTATGTACACTATTTGGTTAAATAACATTCACATGCCATTTGGTTTTTTGAGCAGCAAAATGTCCACGTGGGTTAACTTTTATCTCTTCATTCAGATGTTAAATAGACAATAATGCTTTTAAGCAAGAATATTTTATGTATCTTGAATTTAGGACTAGGCTGTATGTATGCTCCAGCTAAAGCTGTTGACTAGTGCCTATAGCTTGGGACTTCCTTGTAATGTGGCTATTTTATTAACAATATGGTAATGCCTGGAATTGCTTTATTAAAATATATGTCAGAGTGTTAGTGGTGCACAGTGTTTATCCCAGCATTGTTCATTATATTTGAGCTGAATTTATTCTACTGCGTTTAAAAGCACGAGTTTTCATGCTGCTTTATATCTGTAATTTTACTTTTGACTTTTGTTATTGCATAGTCTTAATAGAGTAAAACACAAAAATTGATACTGGAGTATAATTCAGTACATTTTCACAGATAGACTGCTAGACAAAGTTCTTGTCATGTGTAAGGCAGTCAGCCTTTCTCAACCTGAGTTCCAGAAGAACATTAACCTTGTTACCCTATAGTATCTACCATTATGTATATATAGTTAACTTCTCTCTTTGCCTCTAGAGAATACTTAGTATGTACCATCCTTGGGGAAAATTAACAAAATTTGTCACTTGAATCATTTTGCTTGTTCTTCAGTTCAGAGGCGGAATCTCTTGAGAAAGGCTGCTCAGAGGTAAATTTCACTCTCCTGTAGGTAGGGATAATGCAGATTGTTACCTGACTTGTGCTCCAGTCGACAGTGAAACTAATGTCGATATGATTTTATTCAGACTCTAGCTTGAGAACCTTTACAAATATCTTACAATGTTCAGATCACATTTTGAGTTTGTAAAGAGATGCTTCCAAATGAAAATCTAAGGAAAGATTGGTAATGAAACACTTGGTTTACTTTATAGCTTCACTGAAATTGTATAATGTGAAGTTAAACATTTTTATAGTGTTCTGTCTCATTTTCCCAATCTATCTGTTGTCTCACCACTGACCAGCTGGTAATATTGTATACTATCAGCTTTTGGGAACCTATAGTATTTATATTAACAAAAGTAATTTTTTTTGTGGCCTGTAAGTACGACATTTCTGTTGAAGGTAATCTGTTTAAATTTAGGGAAAAATTATTTAACTACATTGTGTTACTACTTCATGTATTCAGTAACACCTTGTCAATTATGTTGCTTTTCATATAAAGGTATTTTAATGATTTTATAGTAATAATATAAAATGGCTGTTGTTTTTGGTTGACATCACAAATACAAAGAAAAATAGATATGCATGTCTCTGTAATAAGTGCTTTTATTAATCAACATTTGTTTTGTTATCTAGGCTATCAAGTATTAGCTCCAACTGCCTATTATGATCAGACTGGTGCCTTAGTGGTTGGCCCCGGAGCAAGAACTGGCCTTGGAGCTCCAGTTCGATTAATGGCTCCCACCCCTGTTTTAATCAGTTCAGCAGCAGCACAAGCTGGTAAGTGTAACTAAGATCTTTAGGGCTATTATTCTGCTGTTTGAGATACCTATTAAAAATATAGAATGCTGCTGTGGTTACTTTGAAAAAATATCTGAAATTTATTTTACAGCAGCGGCAGCAGCAGCAGCTGGGGGAACTGCAAATAGTCTTACAAGCAGCACAAATGGTCTGTTTCGACCAATTGGCACCCAGCCGCCGCAGCAGCAGCAACAACAGCAGCCACCAAGCACTAATCTGCAGTCTAATTCATTTTATGGAAGCAGTTCTTTGACTAATAACTCCCAGAGCAGTTCTTTATTTTCTCACGGACCTGGTCAACCTGGAAGTACATCTCTTGGCTTTGGAAGTGGTAGCTCTTTGGGTGCCGCTATAGGCTCAGCCCTCAGTGGATTTGGTTCATCAGGTAAGTTTGTTTTTAAGATAAGTGTACTCTGCTAAGTGGCTTTGAGATATTTGTGTATCGTAAATACTAAGATAAGCAATAATAGCAGATAGCGTAGAAAGGACAGAAATGTTTACATGCTCAATTTTGTATAAGAAAAAAATCTCTTACAGATTTCTTAGATTATTAATGTTTAATTCATTTCTAGCAGTACATCCTTTATTCAAATGCAGTATTTCTTTTTTCTCCAAGCCTTGAAGGTTTATTACTATAATTTTCTTTTAGTAATGTTGTTTAGAACAGTATATTATGTGTTAACTAGTACTTATTCTCCATACAATTTTGTTTGAGGAGGTAAATACTTCAGCATTTAAAATTTTCGATGCTTTTCAAAAAATTACATGCCTGTCAGATGATTCATTCTTACTAGATGCTGGTGGTTTATTACGTTTCTTCGTCATATATATTTATATGATAATGAAACATTCTAAACAAGCCCCTAAAAAACATCTTAGATTAAATAATTTAGGTTTGTCACTTAAGAATTTATTTAAAGGGATATCTTAGTATTATGTAACACTTAAGTCATAATTTTAAACATTTTCACAAAAAATTTCCTATTTCTGTTAACATCATGGAGTCTTTAATACCTGTTTCTCATCTATTTCCCCACCACATCAAATTACATTCTTTTGTAGTATGGAAAATGACAAAACTAACATAATGCCAGTCCTCACAGGCTTACCAGTTCTCTGGGAAAGTGCCTTCTGAATTTCTAGCCTTGGTGTTTGTAGAAAGAATGGTCTAGAATAGCTGTAAACTTTAGGTGCAGAATGCTGTTTTTGTTCTAATGAAATACAATAAGGAAATGTCACACTTGACTAAAACAAAATTTTCTAAAGAATGGGCACAAGAGCTGAGAAAATCTAGTGAATATGGGATCGGTTTAGTCTTTCAATTTTTCTACTTAGGCTTTTTAATTCCTTTTGGAGTTCAGTAGTTTTAGGTCAAGCTCACACATCCCGTAAGATTCATTCCTTGTTTCTTAACACAATTGGTGCATCTCCCCCCCCCCCCAAAGAATCCTAACTATTCCGAGGAAAATGGAAAGAACATATAACTTAAAAATAAACTTGGTGGAAATAACTAGTTTTCACACTACAAATTGTCAACCATAAAATAGAGCTTTGGGAAACTGTGTGCCCTTTTTAAAGTGTCACTGATAGCCTGGCAGAGTTGTAGGTCCCCCTACTTACTTCTTCATATTCCTATTTCTCTTCATTAAGACTTTCCCTCTACCTTTAGGAGATAGTTGGCATGAACATTTTGTCCCCTAGAGATGCCTCTTGCCACAAAACTGAATTTTATGCCTGCCTTTCTTATAAGCATCATTTGCTCAGTTCTGACATCCAATCTGGGAAAGGTCTATTTCAGACAGTGTTAGTAACTGCCACCCCTGACTACCACTTAACAGTCAGTCTATCATCATCTCCTGTTGGATGCTGTGTGAG
Source organism: Dasyprocta punctata (assembly GCA_004363535.1). Classification (NCBI taxonomy): domain Eukaryota; kingdom Metazoa; phylum Chordata; class Mammalia; order Rodentia; family Dasyproctidae; genus Dasyprocta; species Dasyprocta punctata. The sequence continues at coordinate 37,545 of RJWM01003056.1, read as the reverse complement.
AGTTACTCAATTACTATGCATACAACAACTCTTGCAACAAGTTTGCTCAATGCTATTTCACACTGTGATAGTTGCATATGCATATGAAAGCTAAAATACGATTATGTGCACACATAGTTTTTCTCTTTCCTATATTACAGTATTAAATATACCAGCTTATGGTACTAGGTGGCCAGGAAGTTTAGCCATTGTAATATAATAATTAAATAATTCTTTATACTATTACTTTAGAAGTGCTGTTACAATTGAAAGTTTGTAATTTAGCATTTTATGCATAATAAATGAATGATTAGTGATTCCATTCTGTCTAGCATCTTAGATATCTTAGGTACATTTTGTTTCATATGTTGCATGTAATTTAGGCATATAGTAAAACTTAAAGAGCCAGCTTCTTTATGTTAGAAGTAATCTCTGACTTGTTTTTAAATGTTTGATATGACATCTTCTTTTTAGAGGAAAATTAATATTGTATGTTTCAAAACTGATTTCTTTGGTTATTTACCAGAGGAACAATAATGCTGTTGCTCTCATTAGGGAGCCATTGTCTTTTATCAGTTAAATTGTTTTTTGAAACAAATAGGAATTTGAAGTATTTTACATGAGGTGAATGTTTTCAAAAAATCACTTTGACAGTGTCCTTTTAAATTAGTGTAGTTAATGTAGTGTATATTGACAATTTTGCTAAAACCAACTCAAAGAGCTATTTATTATATTAACATTTATATTTATTTTTGCTATTAAAATATACATATAGCTACCTAGCAGTTGCCTATTATATAATGCTTTAAATGTAAAATTTTTAATAATGTACAATTAATTTTTCAGAAACTGCATTGATGGTATTAAAGGTTGAGAAGCATTATAATCTCTTGTCTAATTCAGTAGCATGAGCCTGAACTTTTTTTTCTTCATAAAATTTTGAATTTTGCAAAACCAGTGTAATTTTGATTCCTATCTGTGTTATAAACTTAACTTGGTTTACCCATCATGTCCTCTGCTTAATTGTTTCTTTAATCCATACCCTGTATGGCCTACTTGTAATATAACTTGTGATTAGAAAAGCAAGATTTAGTAGAAACTTTACAATTCCTTGAAAAGAATTGCCATATTGGTCCGAATATAGAGCTTGTCCTTCAAAATTTTATTTGGCAGGTTGAGAAATTGTAATGTGAAATTCTCTTAGAATAAAGGTATTCATGAAAGAGGTTAATGCTTAGAAATGAGAAGAAAGTATACTTAAAAGTAATTGACTCTTAAAGAGACTTGAGAATTGGGAGTTTAGCACATAGTAAAGAATTTGATTATCGTAATGGATGTTAACATCCAGATCTTAGGTTTTGTCTTGTAAACGTGCATTACTCATCAAGACCTACATGGTATTTTATGACTTCGCTGCATGCAAAAAGGAAAAAAGTGTTAGAGGGTTAATACAAATAAAAAATTTGGTGGGTAGTGTGACACAGGATGTGAAGTAAGATAAATAGTGCATTGGGGGAAAATGTCATCTGTCTTCTACTTGAGTAAGGGGCTCAGGAGGCATACTGGAATCTTAAGAGTGACGAGTCCTGGGACAGGAAGTGAAAGCATGTCTTTGGTGTGGTGATAGTCTTTAAAAATGAATGTAATATTTTTATATGCATGTTTTGTAATATAATGGTTGGGGAATAGGGAAAATGTATAGTGTGGAAAATTTCAAAAGTTAGCTCCCATCTATATTTCACAACTGACTGATATTCGGGCCAATATGGATTTAAAGGGTTATGTTTTGAACACAGCAGCCAAATGAGTTGTCAATGGTGAAGGAAATGTTTTAATATTCCATTTATAAATCTAATCTTAGCACTAAGTCTAAGAATCAGGTTTCAGGGATTAGGATAATACCAAAAGTGAATCTTACTGGAGTTGAATCTTTAGCATGTCTTAAAGTAGACAGCTTACAATTCCAGGATTTACAAATCATACCAGGGTATTAAAGCACAGTAATCATACATGTCAGCAATAAATATGAGTGAAATAATGAAACAGGACTGGTTGGTTAAGTATTTGGTTACTTTATTGGGGTGCATTTATACCCTTTTATGATTAATAAGTTAGTGCATATAGTTATCACAGTAATTATCTTCTCCATAATGTTTCTAAAAATAATTATTGTGATCACTTCTGTTATTGCCCAGCAGGAGTTGGGGGTAGGTTTTATTCAGTTAACACTGTATGTAATTAGGGTTTTTTTTATTTCTTCTTCAGTTGGCAGTTCTGCAAGTAGTAGTGCCACAAGGAGAGAGTCTCTATCTACTAGCTCTGACTTGTACAAAAGATCTAGTAGCAGCCTAGCACCCATAGGGCAACCATTTTACAATAGTCTGGGATTTTCCTCCTCTCCAAGTCCAATAGGCATGCCTCTGCCAAGCCAAACTCCAGGACATTCACTTACGCCACCGCCATCACTTTCATCACATGGATCCTCATCCAGTTTGCATTTAGGTAAAAAAAAACCCAAAACCCTTTTTATTTGTATATATACATGTATGTGTGTTTGTGTGTGTTTATAATATATGTAAAATATTTGATGTTGGATAAAACATGCCAAATTGCTTTTGCTTTTGGATATTAGCCATTTTTGAAAGCTCTACTGAAAATTTCCAAGTGAGGGTCTAATGTACAGTAAGGTAAAGACCCCCTATTATATCTTATGTTCTTTAATGAAGTATAATGGTGTGTTTTTTTCTTGTCTGTGCTTTTGATTTGTGTGTTTTAGAGCATCAGAAAAGTCAACTATCAACAGTTTTTGCACACCATAAGAAAAACATTAGTTACACAGTAACCAAACTTAAATTGTTTAGTGCAACGGCTTTTGTTTTGGCCTTCAAATGGTTGGCCATTTTACAAGACTTGGATCAGGGGGTATGAATTTAGTATGTTTGTGCAGTAGAGAAGCTGATTGGCTTGGGCCATATACTTCTCTAACTTCTGAATATGTCGTTAAAGAAAAAAATGTTTTAGCCTTGTATCCCTTGAAGCATTTAAAACTTTCGTTTATATCTGTATTTAAAATTGCCCCACCCTCAGATTATTAGACATGTAGTTACCGTTTATCCCTCTCTGGTAACAATATATTTTGAATGGTTTTGGACATTACACTGTGTAAATCCCTGTCTTTTCAAAGAAATTACTTCATTAAAAATTAGGTTTTTAAATTTTTGTTATTATAATTACCACAGCTGAAACTGAATGATTCTATTGCTGACTTTTATATGCTTGGAAACATTTAAATTAGCTTGTGATTTAAAACATAGTGTTGCTGTTGTAATCAGAGACTTTATAAATTAGCAATTCTGTTTGATCCTAACTCCCAATCATGCAAGTATAACTACTTTACCTCAAGCTTATCAGTAGTCATTGTCCATATAACAAAAGTGTCTGTTGCAGTGATTATCATTTAAATTTATGTTATGATATGATGGGCTAGGGTTCTTGTTTTTAAAGGCTCTGGTCCTTCAAATTATGGACCTTTGGCGTTGAGGAGATTTGCTTTTCAAGGAATAATTGAATATATGCAACTAATTAATTTATTTGAATGGCATCCTAAAATCTGCCTTGCAGCACTATTCATGTAAACTTCAAACCTGGTTAGTTCCTAGCTTACTACCTTCCTTCATTTGTCATCTGTTAGAAGCTTCTCAGTTCCTGCATTGTGTCACTACTCAGACAGGCCCCTTCCTCATAATAATACATGCCTTTGAAGTGGACACAGAAATTTAGGACATAAGAAATCTAGTAATAGAGTTATCGTAATAGTTTTGTGTTTTATTGTTAAGATTATATTTGTCATGTCCTGTCATCCTTTCATAGGTAAGTTTTGAGATCAGATTCCTGTTCAACTGTTACTGCTTGTGTTGTGCTTTACAGCCTGTATAAATGGCTTTGTTGTACATAGCTTGCTTAGAAGCTGACTTTAAGTGACTTCTAACTATAATAAAGCTGCAATCTAGTTACATACTTGTCTGCTTTTCATAGACTTTTCTTTAGAATCTAGCTGCTAAGAAAGGAATTCTAGTCAGCCAGTAGGTCTGTACAACAGTCTAATACTTTTTGTTCCCATAGTTAAATCCGTAGTTTAACTGAGTCTTGTAATTCTATATTTCAATAAAGCTCTGCTTAGAGTTAATCTATTATTTTCTTTGGCAATCCTCCAGTTTCTGTTAGCTTTATTTGTAATATGACTGGCAAATGTTGTTAACAACACATAGACTTAGCAGAGTTGAAAGTAATACCAAATCAAATTTCCATAAACTTGCGTTATTTTCATTTAACAGTACGTTTAACATACTGTTAAATGAAAATAATCTATTCTGTATTTCCGTGTGATTGAACCATAATGCAAGGCCTCCATCTACTCGAAAATAATTATAAATCCTTGAAGTGAATTTCTTCTTGAATTAAGTCTTAAGACTGCTGGTACATAAAATACCTATAAAAATGGGATTGATGTGTTCATTTTTATTAATCATTTTACTCAGCTCACATATTAATAATATAGTCATAAATAAGTTCTGTCTCATTTGAATTTATTGGAATTAATTGTAGGCTATTAGGAAGTTTTATTTCGATATGTGTGCATTTACAACCATTATAGCTATCAATAGACCTTGAGTTCTGCATTCTTAAAGTACTGGATAAAACATTAAACTTTTATTTTTTAACCTAGCACTTCTTTCTCTTGTGTTATTTGAAATTTACAGAAAATGCCTAATATCAACAGTCTGTACTGACTTTCCAAAAGAGATTTTTTAAAATAGTTGTTTAGTCAACATAAATATTATTAATAGGGTAGCCAGCAGTCACTTTTGATTGAAGAGTAATTGTTTTAATTTGTAAATTTTGAGTATGTATTTCTTATAATTTAAAAATTTTGTTCATATTTGCACCCATTTTAAAAATGTATTGATGTTAGAAGCATAAAAAAACTTTATTCTTCTACTTTCATATATGTAATATCTAAGACATTTTTAAGAAATAAAAATAATCATAACCATGGTGTGATGATATCATGTCTTTTTCAATTAATGATTTCTTTCTTTTTTCTTTTCATTTTGTCAAGAAACTTTGTCCCGTTGAATTTTCCATATTTTTTATTTTGCTGACTACTTTTGAGTGGTGGTGTTCATCATGTGCCTATATCTGTTTCCTGTAAATGGAATTTGATCTAGAGGCTTGGTCAGATGGTTGATAGATTGGTTGGTTTGTTTTGCCAAGATGTGGTACTGTGTACTTTTTCTGTTGTACCATATGAGGAGATACGTCTGATTGTCTGCATTATGAAACTTGCAGTCTAATCTACTTGATTTTAGCAACCTTTTGTCATTGCCTAAGTATTTTCATCTTTAGAGGTTGCAAATTGTTGATACCTTAGTCATTCCTTCTACATTTATCTGGGAATTTTCTGTGAAGAATTTTTCCTCGATTGCGAAGTTGTCCTGACAGTTCATAGAGGAGTAAGGATAAGTCTTGATTCTTTACCTTATTTCCTAATTCTCAGAATAATTAGTTGGTGTCCTAGCAACTTCCAAAGGAGTATTTATCCTCATCCTTACATCCCTGGTCACTCTGAGCCCCTTTAGGGCTTCCATGTTGACTATCACTTTTTAAAAGCAGCACTTAAATTATTGGAGGTCAGAGAAGCAAAAAGGAAAGAGAAGAACTTAAATAGTTCTTGTCTTGAATTGTAGTAAGACTATAAAAGTCTGGGCTTCAGGTTAAGCATTGAATATTAAATAAATCATTTTCTCATGTTATATTGATTACAAAAAATGAAGAGGAAAAAGTCTACCTGCAGTTGTTTTTCTTTAATCATTATGTCTGATAGTAGTCAGCATTCTGAGATATGTGACCCCCACCACCACTGATGGTTTGTCATCTGTGCACGTCACAGTGGTGCAGAAGCCTACTCAGACAACAGTTCTCTGTTGCTTTTGGTGCAGTGTTCAGTGATATGCATGAGAGTCAATTGTAAAGGAAACTTCGTGTTAGATTTTATACAGCTATAGGCTAATGGGAGTTTTTTTGAGCATATTTAATATAGGTTAGGCTAAACTACACTATTTGATGAGTTGGGTACGTTTTACACATTACAGACTTCAGTAGTGTTCTCAGTTCATGGTGTGTTTGTTGGGATGAGCCCCATTGTGTGCTGAGGCGCACCGGAGAACGTTGGCTATTTCCATTATTACCTTAAAATGTCATTCTTCTGCCTTTAACTCACTAATTGCTCATTATATCCTTTTTTCTTTTAATAAACTTTTACAAATGTGTGTGGTTTCCGATTTGACCTAAATTTTTATGCTTAAATTAATATGGAGCTTCTAAGATATAAAGCAGTACTCTGAATTTCGGGTGGTTAATACAGGTTTTGACTAACGAATGGCTTCTTCCCTTGTACCCTTTTGTTTTTTAAGAAAGAACTGGCTGCTTTTTAATTACTACAAAAATTACTGAAAAGTATATTTGAACTCACTAAGATTGCTTTATTTAAAGGCAGCTGTCAATTCTGAAGATTCATTAATACCATGTATTCATTAAATACATGGGTTGCATTTTCTGTACATTAGAAAATTTCATGACCTGTCTTCTCCTAGTCAGAAAATTTTCTATTAGAAATGTGTTAAGTAGTTGTTATTTGTTAAAATTGCTGAACTTCGGCAGATTTGTTTAGCTCCTTCCTCATACATGAAGACAAGTGTGCTTGGGCTTGGAGACGCATGAGGCTGAGCTAGCAGGATCACCATGAGTTCGAGGCCAGCTTGGGCTGCATAGCTATCTCAGAGAATACACTCCCCTCCAAAAAAAAAAAAAAAAAGGTGACCCAAGTGGATCATAAGACTGTGTGCCATTTTTCTGTTTCGTATATAGTCCTTAAGGACAACTTAAAAACAATATGCCATGCTGGGACCCACATGTAACCTCAACACTCTGGGAACCTGAGGCACCAAGACCACAAGTTTGAGCCCAGTAAAGGGAACATTTTGGTTCAAATTTTTAGAATAGGGATACTGAACCAGTAAATTCCATACAAATACTGTAAAATCTGGAAAAACTCATAAATCTGAAATATGTTTACTCCCAAGTATTTCAAATGAGGGAAACTCATCTAAAGCTAGACTTCTCAAGGAGTTTTGCAATGTGAGTCAACAGCTTTTTACTTATCACAATTAATATTAGAGATTCTGTTGGCATTAAATGCACAGCTGCCACAGTAAACAGTACTTTTCCTAACACACAGAAGACATCGTCACACTGAAACTTTGAGTAGCTTCTACATGTAAAGAGATACCAAATGGGAAGAAATAGTTTATAATTTATACACAACTTTTCACCAACATTATACTTGCTTTTTAGCTTATAGTTGCAGATCTCATGTGTGTTTGTATGACCCTTTCAGTTTTTTCCCATCGGTTCCCTGATGTATTTTTTTCTTGCTAGTTTCCATTGACCCAGACTCTGCATACCATTGATTATTTTAAATTGGGGGGGGGAGTAGTTTGTGGGATGAGAGATGGAAAAGTTTTTAATGTCTAATCTCCTTTTATGTGTTTTTAAATGGGTATTCTTACCCCCTCCCCATGTATGTTTTACAAATGTGAGCTTTTTCTTTCTTTATTCTGAACTTTATTCTGAATGTCATTTAATCTACTAAGAATTTATCTGGAGTTTACATCTTGCTTCTCTTTATAACGTATATTTAATAAGCACAGGAACAAGAAAGTAGCCTTTAAAATACAGGCAGAAGTACTTTATGAGAGATTTTAAACTTTGACCAGATAGCTTCAAAAACAAAAGCAGTGTGTGTCATGTGATGGCACTGGAAATTGTATCTTGCTTGGAGCAGATACATTCATGTGAGAAGATTTTCTGGTTACCTATGTAGGAATAAATCCCGCGGAAGAAAGGCAAGTTCTTTACACTGTGAACTGTGAAGTGCTGACAGAAGTTAAATAGGAGACTTAAATAAGTGGACATGCACGTCACATTTATGAATTGAGACACTGAGTATTTCGAAGATACCAGCGTTCTTTTTAATAGATAGGTTTAGACCATCTCAATAAAATTTTTTCAGGCTTTTAAAAAAATCAACAGGCTTATTTTAAAAACGTGAATGACAGCCAGGTTTGGCGGCACGTGCCTCTAATACCAGCATTCTGGGAGGCTAGGGGAGAAGGATCACAAGTTGGAGCCGAGCTTGAGTTACCTGGCAGCACACTGTCTCAATATTTAAAAAGGACCAGGAACGTAGCTCAGTGCAGATGCTCTGGATTCAATCCCAGTATGGGGGTGGGGTGGGATGGGAAAGCAGAACCACGGCAGTCTGGAAGGACAAAGCTAGGGAATTTACTGCTGCCAGACACCAAGACCTGTAAAGCTACGGTAATTAAATTCATAGTGTGGACACAGGTATAGATAAATAGACCAGAGGTGCACAACAGGGAACTCGAAAGTAGACTTACTCATTTAATTGCATGGTTAAGGTACCCCTACAGAGTATGTGAAAAGAATGGTCTGTTCAGCAAGGTAGGTGATGCATCTAGATAACCACCAGGAGAAATGGACTTTGACTCCTGCCTGTTTCACACTACACAGACACACATTGCATTCTAAAGGAAAAAAAGTGACTATATTTGTAGTCATGACTTGAGGAGGAGTAGAACACAGATTTTGAGTTAGGTCTCAGATCAGATGATGTGTAGGCAGGCCTGGTAGCACATGCCTGTAGTCTCAACCCTCAGAACGCTGAGGCAGGAGGACTTCCACAAGTTTGAGGCCTTCATAGGCTACATAGTGAACTCAAGGCCCACCTGAACTACACAGTGAGACCCTGCCTCAAAAAAAAGGATGCCACTTCTCAACAAATGCTTTTGTTTCTGTGCAATATGTGTTTCAATAAATTAATCTTTTTCCTAACTTTAGAATCTATGTGAGGTTTTCATAGTATTGTAATACTGTGAAAACATAACCTGTTGTGACTTGCTGGAAAAAATAAGTTTGAATGTCATGACATTGGCTTTCTTTGTATACTTGTAGATGCTAACGACTGACCTTTAATCCTTACTAAATGTTTTCTTTTTAAACCTCAAAAATCTTGAGCTATTTTATTAGCAGTTTTTAAGTCATAATCAGATATGGATCATCTTTATGTTATTTAAAAAATATTTTAAGTAGAATAACGAGTTTTATTCATCATTGCTGAAACTGCTACTTAATGTTCATCTTTTGTATTATTAACTACTTTTCTAGAATTTTTATGATAAAAAATTTTACTTACTCATTCAATCAGTATCAGGTACCTACTGGTAAGTTCCTGCCTTGACTGAAAAGGAAGCATCGTCCATCCACTGCCATTGAATTTTTAGCTTTGTGGTAAATACAGACAAAAACAGCAGCTACAGTCTAGTGATTGTAACGATGTAGCCATATTGCGCTTACTGATATTTTATGGTTCCATTCTGTAGAAACAGTGACTCTTCTCCATTAGAAGTGTTGTCTTTCTTTTATAGTTTTTGTACCAAATTTACTTCTGACTGGTATTAGAGTTACTTGTAGGGTTTCTCTTCCCCCATTATGTTAGAAACAGAAAATCCTAGACCTTTCTCTGCAACTTTGGAATAGTCAAGTCTCAGTAGATGTTCAGGTGGTTGGAACTGAGTAGTTTTGGTTTTTTAAGTTTTATTGACATTACTATTTTTGAAGAAGGACACTGGTTGTTGTCTTTTAAAAAATATTTTCTATCCTATTTAGATTTCTATATTAATGTATTTTTGTTAGGCTCTTCCTAATTAATATGGTCTCTGTTTCTTGTGTAAGGACCCCACTGTTTAGAATATAATTCATTTCCTCATATCTGAAATAGTTGGGACAGAAGAGTTTCAAATTGTTTTGGATTTTGGAATATTTGCACATTGAGATATCTCGGTGATAAAACCCAAGTTAACACAAAATTGAGTTATATATCAAAAATGCCTTATAGACATAATCTGAAAGTAATTTCATTCTTGTATTTTTAGCATGCCTCTTTCACTACAGTCTGTCATACAAGATCATGTGTGGAATTTTCCTTTTGTGGTGTCATACTGACACTCAATTTTGGAATTCAGATTTTGGTTGGTTAGGGATATTTGACTATATTGCAGTATGAAAATGAAGTTTTACATCAAGTGGGTGTGTGTGTTTGTGTGTGCATGTGTTTACATGTGTACTTTTTGGTCTTTATGATTGTCCTTGGTTAAGTACATCTTTCACAATATCTTCCCAGTTCATCCATCTTCCCACTATAGGAACCCTGTCAAGAGAGAAAATAAATGTGCTGTGTTCGCCTCAGATGGAAATTACTCTCCCCAATATGCATAATTTATTAAGTCAACCTAAATTAAAATTGTGTATGTCCTTATTAGTAGTCATGGTTTGAGAGAAGGATCCCAGCTCCTATAATTTTATTACACCTTCATCAGGAAACTGGTGAGGAATCAATACTAATATTTAGAAGGATATGCTGATACAGCTTGATGATTTATTAACTGTCACCAAAGGTATTAAAGAAATGGCAATGAAATCTGAAAGCATGAAGTAATTTTTTTCCATATTATTCATATGAGGCACCCAGTAGATGCTCACCCTACTTACTATTTTGAGATGCTCACCCTTATTATTTTGGCTGAGGTGTTTCGTTTTGTTTTAATGTTCTCATGTTCATCAGTCTTAGAGGTAGTTGTCACAAAAGAAAATTAAAGCAGTTTTTGAAACCAGACAAAATTGTATCTTCGTTTGATGGAATAACAAATCAGTAAGGTCGGTTATTGACATCAATTTGCATGAATCTAGTTTGGAGACTAAGCTGTACATTAAAACTTGGGCTGAAATGCTCTTCAGTGCGTGAGGGAAGATTATGAGACATCTTGATAATGATCTTCCCCTTTAAGTTAGTATTATCTTAGAAAAGAATCACAAACAATAGAAATAGAAATGTTTCTTTTTAAATTATAGAACTTTTGTTCTGTAGTTTGCATTTAATGCTTGCTTACATTTTCATAAAATTGGTACAATTAACATGCTTGACATATTTTTTTCTACTACCCTATAAAATGATGTGGAAGATCATACCTTTGATTAGGATCACGTTTGTTTTTAAAGTTATTGTAGCCTCAACCTTTTCCTAGTAAAATTTTTTGTGTTTTTATATGGCCAATATATAGTTACAATTAGAAAAAATTATGTAGTTTATACCCCATATAATTCAGTCATTTTCCAAGTTTAAATGTGGAATGTAACATTCAGTGTTTTGCATGAAATACAGCAAACTTCTGAGTGAATTCATACGTTAAGGAATCTAATTATTAGTTATGTTTCCTTAAATAGTTTAGCTTCTCTGAGCCTATGTTATACCTGTCTCAGTGGTTTATTAAGATAGCATTCTCATTCAGCAGTTTCACAGTAAAGCAGCATAAAATAATACTACCTGTTTAGAGAAACATTAATAAAAAAATTCATACTTAAAATGTACTGCATACACAGTGTGTGCACGTGTGTTCCTGGGAGTTGAACCCAGGGCTCCATTCCCAGTCTTTTTGAGTCAGAGTCTCTCACTAAATGACCCAAGTTGGGCTTGTACTTGTGGTACTGTTTTCTCATGCGCCTAAAGTGATGGTGGCATTACAGGCATGTGCCACTGTGTCTGGCTGAAAAATTTTATGTCTCAGAAAAAAATGGGAAATGACAGATTGAGGTGCTGCCACTCTGAATCCCAAGGGGGTGGGAAATAGTGAAAAGCAAGAACAGATTATTTATTTATGCTACTGGGACTTGAACCCATGGCCTTCAGCACCGAGCTGCATCCCTAGTCCTCCCCACCCCCTACCCCATGCCTTCTTTTCTGTTTCTTTTTCTATTTTTTTCTTGTTGAGAAGGGGTTCGAATCTGCAATTCTGCAGCATCAGCCTTCCAGAGTACTGGGGCTACAAGGCATCTGCCGCCACACTCAGCAGATTTGTGTGTTTGTGAGGGTGCTTTGGTTTTTTCTGGTTGCCACATTATTTCTCTCTCATGCTTCTCCTTTTTTTATTTTTTTTTCTTCCTTCCTTCCTTCCTTCCTTCCTTCCTTCCTTCCTTTCTGTCTGTCTTGTCTGTCTGTCTGCCTGTCTTTCTGTCTTTGTTTCTGTCTTCCTTCCTTCCTTCCCTTCTTTCCTTCTTTACCAGGGATCAAACTCACGACCTCACACCTGACAAACAGATGCTTGCACCACTGAGCTAAATCCCCAGCCCTATTTTTTGAGGCAAGGTCTCTATGCGGTTCAGGCTGGTTTTGAACTCACTTTGTAGTCCATGTTCACCTTGAGCTCACAGTGATCCTCCTGCCTCAGCCTCCCGAGTGCTGGGATTAAAGGCATGCACCACCACACTGGGCTTCTCTCGGTTTTTTAAAAAAAATATTGTTGATGTATGATATTTAAAAGGAAGATTCTAAAAAGTATTGAAAACTTACAAAACTGTTACTTGTACTAGTAAAATTATAAGATGTTTACTCTCATTAAGTTGTGAACTTGAAAGTTATCTGTGTAAAAGCATCTAAAGGGCAGCACATTGTGGTATATGGATAAGCTCTGGTCTAGGAGTCTTAGTGGACTGACTGCATGGCATTTCACTTTTGGACCCTGCTGACCTCATCTGTGAAATTCAAGTGCTGATGTCACACATAGCATATATGCATACTTTCAGACTACCAGTCACAGAATAATGAGCATGGGAAGTTTAATAATTCTCTCCCTACACCTTACAGTTTGTTGTTGCTGCTCCTGTTCTTCCCCCATCTTCCTGCCTTCCTCCCCTCCCTCTTTCTCTCTCTTCTTTCTTTTTTCCTTCCTTCCATCCATCTATCCATCCATCCATCCCAGTACTAGGGGTTGAACCTAGGGCTTTGCATAGAGCCACATCCCCAGCCATTTTGACTTTGAAACAGCATCTTGCTACATTTTCCAGGCTAGCCCCAAACTCATCCTCCCTCACCCTCCCAAGTAGCTGAGATTATAATTGTGCAGTACCAGGGAAGTTACAGGCATTATAATCCTTATGAATACTTCAGTGTATGTTCATAAAGATAAAGATAACGTTTTTGCTTTTTCAGACAGGATCTCACTGCAGTTCAGGCTGGTCTTGAGCTCACTTTGTAGCCCAGGCTAGTCTCAAACTCATAAGAGTCCTCCTGCCTCAGCCTCCCAAGGGCTGGGATTATGGTGTGGGCTAGCACGCCCAGCAAGATAGCCTTCCAAATAACCACGATGCCAAAGACAAGACATTAATGCTGATAGAGTACTATCAACTCAGCCAACTTTATTCAAATGTGACCAGTTGTCTCACTGATGTCCTTCATAAGAGAGGGAGTGTAGGAGATTAGTTGATTGATTAATTGATTTGAAAGCCTATTACCCAGTTGACCAAGATCTTTGGATGATTGCACATTACATATACTTGTCATGATTCTTTTTTTTTTTTTTTTTTTTTTTTTGCGGCCCCAGGGATTGAACTCACATCCTTGCGCCTGCCAGACAGGCACTTAAGTCACTGAGCCAAACTCCCGGCCCTGGTTGTTTGAGGCAGGGCCGCACTGGGTAGCTCAGGCTGACCTTGCGCTCGCGTTGTAGCCCAAGCTGGTCTCGAACTCACAATGCTCCTCCTACCTCAGCCTCCCTAGTGCTGGGGTTAAAGGCGTGCGCCACCACGCCCAGCTTGTCATGATTCTTTAATTTCGAAGTGGTTCAGGTTTTTACTACCTTAGTTTTTGAAGAGTATAGGTCCATAATCTCATTAGAAAGTCCCTCAGTCCCACATATTTTGGATAATTACTTTCATTGTTTAAATTACCAAAGTTAAAATGTTTAAAGTATTATAAATTTGGTTTTAAAGCTTATTTGGTTTGTAAGGAAAGAAAGGTGTCCTGTCCTGGGTAAAACTAATTTTTTCAGTTTTATAATTGAATCTGTGAGTTAGTCTCTAAGAACTTCACCACAGTTTCACATTAGTAGACATTGCCATCAAGAGTTGGTTGTTGGGAGCTGGTGAAATAAAATCAAAGAATATCTGGACGAGGAAGATGTTCGAGGTGGATATTGACAGGAATTTGGAAAGTACTAAATAAAGTTGCTTAATTTCTTGCAGTTTTGAATTTGATGTTGAATGTTTAGTGCATTGAGGATAAGATTAGGCCTTATTTTGTTTAAAGGTCAGCAATGGTACAGAGGTAACTAAAGAAGATACAGGGGTAGGGGGGCAGAATGAATAAGGTACTACTAGGATACTTGTTTGAGAAACAGGTTTGGGGCCAGGAATATAGCTCAGTGGTACAAGCACCTGCCAGGCATGCGCAAGGTCATAAATTTGATTCCTGTTTACCACCACCACCACCCCGCAAAAAAACCCAAAAATAATAATGTTTGAAATAATGACCTGAAAACTAGGTTGAAGATTTGACATTAAACTCTTGTAGGATGCTGTAGGTTTTTACAACATCATTAAAATGATCTCTGAGAGGAAAGATGTAATGTGTGTAGAAACAGCTTAGAATAATGATCTGTGAATACTCCTACCCCCACAAAAAGAGCAAGGATGGTAGAGAAAGCCGGAAACAAAGTAAGGCATTACAGAGCCCCAGTTAAAGTAGTAGTATTTGGAGCCATTACATACCTGTAATCCCAGTACTTGGGAGGCGACATACTGAGTTCAGGGCCATCCTGAATGATATAGTGAGACCCAGTCGTACATCCCCCACTCAAAAAAAAAACAAAAAAAGTAGCAGTATGTGGGAAAGTCATGCTAATTGCATTCTTACAGAATCAAATGGACTGGAGATCCCTTACTGTCATGAGACGTTCACGGAGCTGTGTAAAACAGTAATGGAGACTGGAAGGATGGCAGAAGTGATGAGATTGAAGCAGTATTGGAACCCTGAACTCTGTCATACTTTGATATTTCATTGAAATAGTTACGGTGAACTGAACCATGAGAATTTGTAGTAGTGATTTTAGTGTATAAGATGAATTGTTAAATTATACACTTTTGGCCTGGGGATGTAGCTCAGTGGCACAGTGCCTGCCTGGCAAGCACGAGGTGGTGAGTTCGATTTCCGGTACCAAAAAAATAAAAAACAAGATACTCTGGAATGAAACTCTGGGTCCATAAATGTTTATGTTATCTAGTTGTCGTTCAGTAAATGTTTATCCACTCCCTCTAGAACACGGTAGGCACTAGGTATCTAACATAGAGATGAATGTAATTTGACGGCGTTTAAGTTGGAGAAGGGGCTGTAGACCCACGTAAATGTACAGTGTGCTGTAAAATGGGAAGTTGAATGAAGAAAAAAATGAAGGTAGGGGAGTAGGGACAGAGGGCAAAAAAGCATACTCTAACCCAGTTGTCCCACTAAGATTAAAACTCCTAACTGCTCCCTGGCTTTGTGGTGCCCCGTGGCCTCGGGTGTCTTTGGCTTTGCCCTGACAGTGTGTCCTTCGGATCTGCTCCACTCTGTTCCTGGGCTGGCTACACAGCAGGAGTCTGTGTGGAGTTGGTGTACCCCAGAAAGCTGATAGTGCGGTTGGTTTTTCCTAACTACTAAATCTGTATTTTACAATGGTCTTTACATTTTTCTTTTTTAAAAGGACACTGTCAAGTACTTTTAAAATGTTAAAATAAAAACAATTTCCTGCTTGTGTTTATTTTTGTGTTTATTGACTGCCCTTTATTTTCCTTTTGTAGAACAGTTATAATTGAGAGGGGTTTTGTTCATTTATATTAAACGGTTAAGGTGCTAGGAATAATTGCTGTTTATATCTACTATTTCTTACCTGCAAAAAATAGTATTTTATGGAGAGTATTTTTAATTTAAAAATTTTTAAATTAGTGCATCTGCTATCTAATGCTGTGGGGCTTTTTCTTTTTAAAAGCTTCAAAAATTAATAAGTTAATTAAGAAATGATTTATCTTCAGAAGTACATTTGACTTTTTAATATATTTCCCAAAAATACAGATTTCATACTCAATGTTATTCCATTGACAATATGAATAAATTTCAATCAACAGACGTTTCAGTGTCTTAAAAGCAAAAGTTAGCCTACCTACTTATCACTTGCTTGTTAATGTAACTGAAAGTCTCATTTAAAAAGCTTTTTAGATTCTGGTATTGGTATGAATGCATGTGACATTAGCTCTTATAATTAAAGCTGCTAAGATCAAATACAGGTTTATTTTCTAATGTTTTCTAGTCACTTTTTTTCATATATCATCTACATGAAGTATATGTGTGAGATTTTTCCCTTCTCAAGTTTAATTTCCTATCATTGGGAGTTGGGGGGGCTATATCATTATTGACTGAATTTATAATTCAAGTAACTTTTATCTGAGAAGCAACTTTGTCGGAAGATTGCTGACCACCACTGCTTTATTGTAGGAGGACTGACAAATGGTAGTGGTCGATATATCTCTGCAGCCCCGGGAGCAGAAGCAAAATACCGAAGTGCTTCAAGCACTTCCAGTCTGTTCAGCTCCAGCAGCCAGCTCTTTCCTCCTTCCCGGCTTCGGTACAATAGGTCCGATATTATGCCTTCTGGCCGCAGTAGGTTATTGGAAGATTTCAGAAACAACCGCTTCCCAAACCTTCAGCTTAGAGACTTGCTTGGACACATAGTCGAATTTTCCCAAGACCAACATGGCTCTAGGTAGGTGACTGTGACTTGTGGTGACTTCTGCTGCATATCTGCTTTGAAACTTGTGGGGGAGTGAAAGTCTCAATTTCTCTTGTTTGGGCTCAGCTAATTTGCATTAATGCTGGAAGCATTTAAAAAGCCAGTATGTATTACATACTTTTATATTAGGATAAATTATAAAAGTATATGTTAAGTTAAACACGTTTGTATTGCTTTATAGGTTAGTGTTTAATGTGACTAGGTTTAAATTGAAATGTTCTTTGATGCATTGTTACATTAAAAATGTTTGATACAATGCTTGAGAACTATGTGAATTAGCATTTTGAAGTTACGCTTTAACAAGAACAGAATTCTGACAAATTTACATTTTTCTCTTTTTGTAGTTTTTAGATTATGTACTTGTGTACAGGTTTTATCTGTCACTTAAAGTTCTTAAAAGTTGCTAATGAATTTTGTGTCACTGCAGTAGCTAGCTTAGTTAACAATTTGTGTTGAGGAACTTTATTTCTAAGGGTTTCTTTACATCTTAAAAATAGATATTTAGTACTATTCATATTTTGAGAAAGAATAACCAACAAAATCTTTGTAGTTTCCTTTTCCTTAATTAGAACTAACCCAAGAAAATAAATCATCTTTATGTACAGGTTTTTTGTTAATTGAACTACTAATTATTTTAAGATTCTATAAAGAAATGCTTCATAGCTTTTGTCTTTTTTATTGCAAACGAGCTGTCCACATGTACGGTGTGCTCATACTCTGAAAGTAAGTGTGCATGTGTACATAAGGGAGAGAGTATAATGATCAAGTAAGAAATACAGGTTTTTCAGCAGACTGTCATGGCATTTAAATTTTTTCTCTCATAGATTCATACAGCAGAAGCTAGAAAGAGCTACTCCAGCTGAGCGACAGATGGTATTCAATGAAATTCTACAGGCAGCCTATCAACTAATGACGGATGTTTTTGGCAACTACGTCATACAGAAATTTTTTGAGGTAAGCATGTGTGTGTGTTTGTATATTTATCCTATTACGTACTTAGTGCTGACAGAATCTCTCAAAGTTGGGTTACTCACTTTCATATAAAATATAAGACTGGGAGAAAATATTTGCAAACTGTATATTTAATGAAGATTATATATCCAGAAAATACAGAGAAGTCCTAAGGCTCATTAACAATAAGACAACCCAGTTTAAAAATGGATAATGGACTTAAATAGCCATATTGTTTGTAGAAGATAATTTAAATGGCTGATAGGCCATGAAAAGATACTAAACATTCTAAGTTTACTGGGCAAATGCAAATCAAAACCACAATGAGATGCTACTGAACGTCTAACCGGGATGGCTGCAGTTTTTATAAAATGTGAAATAATAAGTGGGTGAGAATGTGGAGAAATGATAATCTTCATGCATTGCTGGTAGGAATATAAAATGGGATAATTAAAGAACTACCAAACAACCCAGCAATTCCACCAAGTAAATATCCAAAGCATTTACTGAAAATGAAGTAAACACCCAAGAGAATTAAAAACAGGGACTGGAAACAATACCAGTGTTCTTTTGTACTATTCTTTAGCCAAAAGTTAGAAAACAACCCAAGTGTCCATCAGCAGATAAGTAGATAAACAAAACATGTCATGTATATAAAAATAGAATATTATTCATTATAAAAATTGAGGAGTGAAGTTATGGCACATACTAAAAAATGGATAAACCTTGGAAAACATAAAGCTAAGTGAACTAAACCGACACAGAAGGACAAACATTATAGAGGTCCCCCTATGTGAAATATACCAGTACACTCATAGAAACGAAATAGATTAAAGCTGAGAGAGAAAGGGAATATGGGAAGTTACTGTGAGTGGGTACAGCATTTCTGTTGGAGGCTATGCAAAAGAAACATACAGTGATGATGGTTATCCAACAAGTGTTACTATAATGCCGCTGAGCTATACATTTTAAAATGGCTAAAATGGCATATTTTATTGTGTATATATGTGTATTTTATCACAGTCTTAAATTTACATATATGAATCTACTTTAAAAAGCTTGATACTGATCCTAATTAGTATCTAAAAATACAAAGCATTAGGAGTAAAAACTTAGGTGAGTTAGTTACTACTCCTGTGGTCTTTGTAGTGTTTTCTTTAGTAATTTAGCCACTTTTTTGTTCACATGTACATATCTGGGTAGTAGCTTGATTTAACAGGTTTCTTTCTCAGTTTTCAGATTACAGATTGAGAATTATCTGGGTAAGAGTTTTAGTGGTCTGAATGAATGGTTCACAGTTCATGTATTAAGGATGAAGGATTATTTTTACTAGAATGAAGATACTAAAAGAATGTTAAAGGTGGTTAATATGATAGCAAAAAAAATTTTTTTTTGGTGTCGGGAATCGAACTCAGAACCTCGTGCTTGCCAGGCAGGCACTTGTGCCTCTGAGCTGTATCTTCCCTGGCTCCAGAAAATTTTAAATAATACGATTTAATCCCCCAAAAAGTTAATTGTCATTACGAGCATCTCCGAATCTCTTAATTAGCTTTTACCTTCATGCGTCTCTGTATTATCAAGCATGATACTTGAAAAACAAAAACAAATTTATTAAGCTACAAAGAGTGTCTTTAACAAAATAATATTGTGGTCACTTTCTATTACTTTTTCTTCATTCAGTTTGGAAGTTTGGATCAAAAATTAGCCCTGGCTACTCGTATTCGTGGTCATGTTCTGCCCTTAGCCTTGCAGATGTATGGCTGTCGTGTTATTCAAAAAGCATTAGAGTCTATTTCTTCTGACCAGCAGGTAATTGTAAGTTAAGAAAAAATTTTGTAATATTTTACCTTAAAAATTGTAAAGTTGACCTTTGATCTATCTTTCCATTCCCTTCTACATCTCTCCATCTCCCATCAGAGGTGTTTATCAGTGCCCACTGTGTGGTCAGCAGAGCGCCAGATAATGCATGTTTCTGCTGTCGCTCGCTTACTTGATTCTCTGCAGTATCCTATTTCCAGTGGTGGTTTCCTTAAAGGAAAAGCTGCACAGGAAAGTAATCTAATCCTTTTAAGAGGATTTATAATTCTGTGCGAGAAAGAACACATGTCAGTTGAGAAATATACTGTGTTCTTGGGTGAAAAATCTAAATATCTTAAATTCATAAAGAATTAGTACAATTCCAGTCCTGTACTCATGAGACTTTTTTATAATTTATTAAAATAATTTTAATATGAAATTAATCATAGCATTTTTAATGTATATGATTTATATATTATGAGAACAAATTTTTCATGAAAGGTATTGGTATTAAATAAAGTTAGAAAAAAATCTTTTTGAATTATACAGTAAAATTCCAGAACTAAGAACAATAGTATATAGTTCAATGTATGCATGTGTATACATGATCACATCATTAAATATCTATAATCAACCTTAGTGATTTCTGTGGGGTAATTGTTGAGTGCTAGAATAACTGAAGATAGGTCTCAACACATCTGATGATATAAAAGCTTAGAACTTCTCTCTCATAAGTCTCAAACTGGTATAGGTATTTTAAAGATATTTTAAATGGTCTGTTACCTTTGAAAATATAAAGCATTGCAAGTCAGTCTTATGTATCAAGTTAATGAATAATGGTATTACATCCTTTGGATTCTTCAGTTCATTGGATTTCGTAACTGAGTCCACTTTAGTTAAACCTAAGTATCTGTGTAGTAGGTTGTCTTAACAGGATTCCTCCACAGTTACGTGGGAAGCTAGATGAAAGTTCTTTGGGTGGAAGAGGTTTTGTTTGGCTTTGTTGTTTTCGTTTTTTTGTCGGGTGAGAGGCATTTTGAACGTGGCAGGAGGAGCGTGACAAGCTCCAGGCCAGCCTGGACTGGGAGACACCCGTGGTGACAACAGTAGCTTAGGTATGAAAATTCAGCGCTACCAGGTTGTGTTTTAACATGTGGGAATAATGGAGTCTTGGAGTATGCTTTAGTAATTGTCACTTCAGTGGTTTCTGCTAATTGTACTTCGGAGAAAAGGCTTTTTAAAAATATTACAGAAAACGTTAGTCATTTAAATTCTGTATATTATTTCACAAGGAGAGTATATGGCATTTTCTTTCCAGAGTGAAATGGTAAAGGAGCTCGATGGTCATGTGCTCAAATGTGTGAAAGACCAGAATGGAAACCACGTGGTACAGAAGTGCATCGAGTGTGTTCAGCCGCAGGCACTGCAGTTCGTCATCGATGCTTTCAAGGGACAAGTAAGATGGACCTGCAGCCTCCGGTTGGCTAACGGGGCCTTACTGCAGAATTATAATATTAACACATTTTTCTTAAGTCACAAGATAAGACCCAGAACCTGCATATTTTAATACCTAGCCCCTGCATATAAAAGTAAGAGACAAGATTAGGTAGCTTTACTCTTTTTCAAACTGAGCAGAATAGGAATTTTATCATATTGTTTACGAAGATAGTCACTTCCAAATTTCCTGAGGGAGGAGGAGGAAGTGAGAAGACTTAAAATTGTATTAAAAGGACAAAATGTGTAGTAGCTAATACACAATAATTAATATCTTTTAATTAAAGTGCTAAACTACCCTTCCCCATCCATTCATTACCTTATTATATACCCTTAATCTTTTTTTGTTGTTGTTGTTACAAGGAATTGAACTCATGACCTTGCACTTGCGAGGCAGGCACTTTATACCCTTAATCTTATGGTTAGGTTCCTTTGGATCAAAACGTGTGTAGCTCCTGTGCTGCCAACTCCTTTCCTCCACCCCACTGCCCAGTCTTTGCTAACGTGGGGTGGTGGTGGTATTAATGTGAACCCACCATCCTCTCATTTTAGACTAGCTCAGCCTGTCATCACAGATCGATTGGCCCTGCCGGCCAGGTGTGGTGACACAGGCCTGTAATCCCAGCACTTGGAAGGCAGAGGCGGGAGGATCACTGTGGGTTCAAGGCCAGCCTGAATGGCATAGTGAGACCCTGTCTCCAAAAAAAAAAAATGCATAAAACTTTTTTAAAAAAATCTGTTGTCCCCATGAAACAGTTCAGAAATAGCATAAATTGAAAATTTTAATTCTTCCGTTTGTTTTAAGGTATTTGTGCTTTCAACCCATCCTTACGGCTGCAGAGTAATTCAGCGTATCCTAGAGCATTGCACTGCAGAGCAGACCTTACCTATCTTAGAAGAGCTTCACCAACACACAGAGCAGTTGGTGCAGGTATGCTCCCCATGTAATTTGAAATGTTCAGATAATTTTGGGCAATTGTTTTAATTTTTAAAAGAAATGAGATTTACTATTAAGTTGACAAAAAAGTTTATATTTGATACAACTACTGGATCTTTAGACAAATGTTTAATACCTTTTTAAAGCATAGATAATATTCTTAAGGAAAGACTGATGGGAAATATCTATTCATAGGATCAGTATGGCAATTATGTTATTCAGCATGTACTGGAACATGGTCGACCTGAAGACAAAAGCAAAATTGTTTCTGAAATCAGAGGAAAGGTCTTAGCCCTGAGTCAACACAAATTTGCCAGGTATTGCAGTATTTTTTGATTCTGGTGGTCAGTTCTCAACTCCCTCTGTGTAAGCACAAAATATGTTGTATATAGCATCGCAGTATAATCTTTTTTAGCAACATTAATAAGCACATACAGCAGGCATGATGGTGAGCACCTCTGGTTCTAGCTGCTCAAGCCAAATGTGGAAACCATGGGATGGCTTGATTCATTGAGTTAAGACAGCAAGATCCAGCCTTTCTTTTCTCTCTCTCTCTCTCTCTCTCTCTCTCTCACACACACACACACACACACACAAACATAGCTTTAAAAATGAAAGCAATCAACAAATTAGTTTTACCCACATTCATTGCATTTTCAAATATGTGTTTAGAAAATACTGGTTCCCAAAAATGAAATGCAAATATATTTAGTGCCTGCTTTCCTTTTGGAATTATAATTTTGATAAGCTGATAGTCAAAATGTGGTTGTTTTATGTACAATTCTTGTTTTAAAAGAAATTGTAAACCAAGGAACTCCCACTTTAACTCCAATTTTCTAATAAATTGGAACAAGTTCTTGAAAATTAAATTTTGTTATAAGGAAATAGCCAAAATTTTTATATGTACTTTAATTTTTTTAGCAATGTAGTAGAGAAGTGTGTTACTCATGCCTCCCGTGCTGAGAGAGCATTACTGATTGACGAGGTGTGCTGCCAGAACGACGGTCCTCACAGTGCCTTATACACCATGATGAAGGATCAGTACGCCAACTACGTGGTTCAGAAGATGATTGATATGGCGGAGCCTGCTCAGAGAAAGATAATCATGCATAAGGTAAGATGGTGCGACGGGTCCGAAGTACCAGGAAACGAGCTTTTTAATTGTGTGTTCTGAGGTATTTGTGCTTTCAGCCCATCCGTGCATAACTTTTGCCATATGTTTGACTTTACTAGATAATAATTTCCTCATGCATGTTATAACTGGAGGAAACAGTTAAAACCTATGGGTAACATTTACCAGACATTCTTTTTTTTTTTTTTTTTTTTTAATTCTTAAGGCAATCTGATTTCTGTCTACTTTTGTTTTGTGTGTTTGTTTTCCTCCATTTTATGTAGGTATGTTTGATCCGTTGTAACTTACGAAAGGAACACTGATTTTTAAATGCAGTTTTTCCCACTAACCTAAGATGTTTTTCTGATGAGAGTTTTGTGTTGATTTTTTTTAAAGAAGTAGCACCTAATATATTTTTCCCATCAATCTGTTTTTCTCCTAGAAGCTAATGATTCTTTAAGAAATTATTGTCTTAGGAGAAGTTAGGGTTTAAGAAGGCTGAGCCAGGCATGGTGGTATATACCTGTGATCTCAGCACTCAGGAGAGTGAGGCAGGAGGACTGCTGTGAGTTCAAGGCTGTCCTGAACTATGTGGAGAGACCCTGTCTCAAAAAAAAAAAAAAAAAAAAAAAAACTGAAAGAAATACTATTTTAATACTTTATATCTTTTTCTAAATTTATTTCTGTAGTAAACATGTAGCAAAGTATGTAATCTCTTTGGTTTCTCATACAGAGAAGAAATGACGTCTTAAGAATTTTTCTTGCTGCCAGGCGTGGTGGTGCATTCCTGTAATCCCAGCACTCGGGAGGCTGAGGCAGGAGGTTCCTTGCAAGCTTAAGACCACCCTACGCTACAAAGTGAGCCCAAGGCCAGCCTGAACTGCATAGCGAGACCCTTTCTCAAAAAGACAAAAAAAAATTTCTTCTTGGCGATATATGTTTTGGCAGGGGTCACTTAGTAGCTAATTCACAGTAATTAATAGCTCTTAATTACAGTGCTGATTTAACTATTTTACATAATTCTTTATAAAAGTTTTTACCTGTTTTGATGATAGACTCCTAGATGTGAAGTTACTCAAAGTCTGTATAAACATTTTATACCGCCAAGTTGCTCCCAAGGTACCTTGCACAAGTATATGCATCTATCTAGTATGTGAGAAACACTTACCGTAATACGGTATACCATAGCTGCATCAGGGCTGCCAGCTATATACATTAGAACCTTATAAGTTTGGAATGAAATATAAATTCGGAATTTTTGAAGAATCCCACCCTTGTGATTCTCTTCTGTTGTATCTAGAGTCTCTCTTGTATAGCTATAAAGTAGTGGTTTACTTATTTATTAAACAATTTTGATAGTAGAAGTTTGGAGAGAGGTTCAGTGGACCAGGGTTACTTGGCAAAAAAAAAGAGCTTTCTTTGGATTTAAAATTTTATTTTATTTATTTTTATTTTTTTGTGGCACCGGGGATCGAACTCACAACCTCACGCCTACCAGGCAGGCGCTTAAGCCTCTGAGCCAAACCCCCAGCCCCTGGATTTAAAATTTTGAATTGTGATTATTCTCTAAATTAACCAGATTTGAGGGTGCCTTTTTTTTTTAAAGACACAGTTTCATCATGTAGTTCAGGCTGGTCTTAAATTCATTATGTAGCCCAGGATGGCCTCAAACTTACAGCAATCCTCCTGCCTCAGTCTCCCAAATGCTGGGATTACAGGTGTGCGCCACCATGTCCTCCAGCTCTTTGAAGGGTACATTTTTAAGAAATTAAAAATTAGGGCTGGGGATTTAACTCAGTGGTTTAAGTGCTTACCTGGTAAGCACAAGATCATGAGTTTGATCCCCGGTACCCCCCGCAAAAAAAAAGAAAGAAAGAAATTAAAAATTAAGGAAACTTAAGTTTTCTAAGCAGATTGTTTGTTTTTCAGATTCGACCTCACATTACTACTTTGCGCAAGTACACATACGGGAAGCATATACTGGCCAAGTTGGAGAAATACTATTTGAAAAATAGTCCAGATCTAGGGCCTATTGGAGGACCACCGAATGGAATGCTGTAAAGGAAGAGGAGAAGGAAAATGAATTAACCATGTGAAAATTTTTTGTGAATTATCAAAACACAACTCAACTATGGATCTTGAGGTTTTTTTTTTTAAAGCAAAACTATTTATTGACTTTATTCATCCATTTGTAATTTTTTAAGGTTCTTGTGTATATTTAGGGGGTGGGGTGGTGAATTATAAATTATATTCAACCCTTAGTGAAGACCTATCAGATTGGATTGCTGGCAAAGCACAGAATGCCTGTATATGATGTAACTGTATCAAAAAAAAAAGCTGTCACATATTTTGTAAATTTTTACCTTGTAAAGTCACAAAAATAGTTTTTAAAGGAAAGAGTACAGTATTCTTTTAATAAACTGGCGTGCAGTCTGGTAGGTCTACAACCCCATAGCACAACAGGTTTATAGAGATGTATATAGAATTATAGTCCTTATGTTTTTTTCTTTGCCTGAAGCCTTTTGTAACAGATTAACAATCAACTGCATAAGTATTAATTAATATTTTAAAAAGAGAAAGTTAAGTTGTATTTTGGTAATTCACAAACTATCATGCAAATAAAAGGTCAGCAAGTAACACAAGAATGAAATAACTTGAGGTCAAAAGAGCCTAACATTATTTACAGTGGATGTGGTTTTAATACAAATACTGCCCTATAATGTCTCTGGCAATGTACAGAAGTATTGTGTAGACTTACATATGTAATTGTTAAGAGTTAGAAAAATAAAATCATGGTGACAATTCCATCCAGTTAAGTGCACTAAATGAAAAGTTTCATATTAACTTTTCAGTTTGGTTTGCAATGAGAAAGAGTAGAGATTTGTATTTGTTTCACTTATAGTTACAAAGACATGGTGAGGAAGTGTTGGGCTTTATTTTACTTTTTCATAGTAGATGCAGAAAGTAGGAACCAGATAGAGTTGAAAAGGGGCCACTGAAAATTAAATTTGATAGCTCAACATTTAAGCATGATTACATATTCAGATAGCTTTTTTTGCTTCTTATAAATATATGCATTGTGTGTGTAGTGATGTAAGTTTACACTTCAAAAGCCAATCTTGTTTCGATGTTTATGATAAAAGCCTTGCTAATTTAGTAGTGATGCTCTCCTTGGTTGTACAGGTGTACATTTGTAAACCTTCACGCTGTAAATGGAATTTGTTTTATCTGTTTGGAAAACATTTGCATTCTAGTGTACATTTATGTCCTTGCCCTCTTTGACCTGGCAATATAGTGTTGTATAATGTAAATTTCTCCAAATCAAGAGTGATTTTTTAAAAAATTTTTTATCTTTATATGGTTTCAGAAGTATGAACCAACTTTCTTTTTATTGTGAGAAAAATTTTGTTTTATAACATAGTTGTTGACTCTGTTAATATGGACATGCTAGGATTTGGGTCACTTTCAAGAAGTCAGGGTATTGTGCATAATAGAAAGTGTTGGACTGAGATATTTGGTTACCATGGAGGCCAATGCTTTTTCCATCTTATTAAATGTGATGTGACTTTTTTCTTTGTACAGAAGAGGACTGTATTTTTGAATAGCCCACTCCCCAGTGAGAACAAATCTGTATGATAACTTTTTCCTCTGGACATAGACATTATGACAGTAACACGATGTACATTTACACGCGGCCTTATGTACATTCCCCAACAGTCTTTTTAAGGCAAAATTGTGACCATATGTGTATAATTAAAATCGTTTTTAATCCTTTGCCTATGAAAATATTTTGGAAAAAAACTTGCTTTGTATATTCAGTTTCTGAAAGATAAAGAAAGTGCTTTGTATTTTGTTGAAGTCAGTATTTTGTATAAACATTTATGTTGATCCACTTATGTTCAGTGCTGGAAACTAATATGAACATGCTCTGTCAATTGACCGCGGAAGGGATTTTTACTAGAGAGGAAAAGCAATCTTCTGAGCACAATATTGACTATGGAGGTTTTATCACTAAGCTGTTCATATCATGAACCTTAATGGCATAAATTTTGGGGTGCCAGGAATACTTTCCCTGTCGGACACTGAGTTACTGTAATGTTTTCTAACCCAACATTCCTTGGTCAAGCCAGGAGCTCCCTCCGCTGTCCCTGCTCCCTCTAGCCACGCTGGCTCGTCAGCACGCTCGCTGCTGTCTCGGTAGCAGTACTCTCGGCCCCTGTAAAGCTGTCCACACCTCCTCCGCTTTTCCAGCCCTCCGGTGACGAGGCCTCGTGCTGGACTTCCCTTCCCAGTGTCAGCCCGCGGTCCTCCGGAGATCAGGGGCGTCGCGCCTGTACGGGTGCGGCGGCTCCGCGCGGGCCCTTGTGCTTGCCCTCTGTTCGCACAGGCAGTGGCTGTGCAGTTTTAGAACACAGTAAGCCCTAGAGAGTGTTCGGTTGGGAAACTGAGCCCCTCCGAGGGTCCTGAGGTTCCCACACTTCCCCATCGCTGACAGCCCCAGTGTTCTCCGTGCTGTAGGCGTAGTCTAGAAATTTACCCCTTTTCTTGTGGAAATTTTAAGGTCTGCCACTTTTGGTGCCCGCACCACAGTTCCACCTTTTAGTCCATTGGCATGGGATTTTAGTAAAATCTGACCTTTGAGGATAGAGAAACCTAATTGGGCAGAACACTTGGGCTTGACTCTCAAGTGTCTCCTTTTGATATGGAGTGTTTCCGGACCAGTTTGTCCCGGCTCTGATTGGTTCATATGAAATGTTACCTTCATTTTGTATATTATGTATAAATTAGAAAATGAAAAATGTGTGAATAACATTGTATGAAATAAACCTGGTCTTGTGTTTTCTCTAGATAAAATATCCCTCTGTACCTCAATTATATTTGAGATTGCCCATTCAAGTTTATTCTCACTTAAGGGAAAACAAATATTTTTATTCAGTAAATGTTATTCTGGGAGCACAGACCCTTCTGATCATGATACTACCATCTCTTGATCATTCAAAATTTGCCTGAAGTTGTAATCACAGAACTGGTTCCTCCCTAGGGTAAAGCAAGCATATAGCCTGCTTCCTAATGAGTGAGGTGCCAGCATCTTCAGGGGTGTGGTGAGAATTCAGCCACACACGTGTGCGCCTCACAGTCCACATGACCCCGCGGCGGTGTTGGGGGTCCGCTCGGGTGCGGGCTGGGTCCGCGGTTTCCTTCCCTGCCCGCAGACCTGGTGAACGCGTGTTGACAGGGCAGTGCCCAGGCATATCGGGGGATAACTACTGAATTCCTTGGTTTTAGGAATTGACGACGACGCGTAAAACTGACCTGCAGCCCCGTGCTCAGTGAATGTGAACATCATTTGATGTTTCCATTCCGTTTTTAAAGGCCGGTTTGGTTAGGGTGAATCAGAACTGCAGGGTTCCGCAGAGATGGAGGGGTCTGGTCATCCCCGTTGCCGGCAGGCGTGGTTAGCCCGGGTGCCCCGTGAGCCGTGAGCGCGGCCCTGTGGAATTACTAACCCGCCCCTGCCCTGCCGTGAAGATGGCGTCCTGGGAGGAGGTGTCACGCTCTCCCACGCCAGTCCCCCAGCAGCCCGGCATGGGGCCGGTCTCGCGGTGCGTGCGCCCCGGCGGGCGCGGACACGGTGGGCGTCGCGGGGGAGGATGGTGTCCTGGGGCCGGGGCGCGTGGACGCAGCAGTGAGCGGGGGGCCGGCGTCCGCGGGCCTGGAGAGTCCGGGCCGGCCCTGCCCGGGAAGGCCTGACTGGGGAGAGGCGCCGGCTGCCGGCCCGGTGCGCTTCCTCGGTCAAGGCGTCCCCCTAACTGTACCCCGGAGCCGTCGCCCCGGGGAGCCGCCGGGGCCTGCGCGGAGGTCTGCCGCAGCCGGGCCTGCGGAAGCTCGGTGCCGCTCGTCCTCGGGAACGCGCTGCGACTGTGCCGGAGCGCCGGGAAGGCGCCACACGGGGCTGCGCCCGCTGGCCTCACTGGCCCCTCCGGCCGCGGGCCAGGCCCCGGGGAGTCGGGGTGGGTTCCCGCGAGGAGGGCGACGCGGGGCCCGGGGCGAGAGCGGGCGGAAGGGGCGCGCGGCAGGGCGGGCGGTGGGCTGCGGCGCGGCGGCCCGTTCCCGGCACACGGGCGGGGTACTGCGCTCCTCGGGGCTCCCGTTCAGTGCTGGGGTACAGCCCGGCGGGCGCGGGGGTCCCGGGGAGCCGCCGAGAGCCGGCCGAGGTTTGTCCTACTGAGAGCCGGTACCGAGTTTTCCCCTGGAGGGCGGGGAGCGGACCCCACCGCGCGGGCCAGCGCCGAGTCCCGGCCACCGGGGGTCGCTCCTGCTCCGCCTGCGCCTCCTGCCGGCGCCCCGAGAGGCGCTCCGCCGCCACCCCCGGAGCTCAGGCCTGGGACAGGACCAGGTGTCTGCCAGACCTCGGCCAGGGCCCGACCCCTGAACTGCTGCGGCCGAACCGCGTCCGCGTCTCCAGTCAGCTGTCCCGGTCTGTCCCGCCGGCCCGCGCCGCCCTCCTTTCCTCCTCCTTTCCTGAACTCATTAGCCTAAGGCCATAGCGGGGGCTACTAAGTTTTTTAGTGTCAGTGCATCCCAAGCATTTCAGGGGATGTACTGACAGTACGAAGATATCTGGAATTCTAACTTAACTGGGCGTCCTGTGGTTCGACGTGAAACCGAGCCTGCGGCTCTGGTGTGTTCCCGGGCGGAGGCAGGGCCTGACCCCCGCAGGTGCGCCCCTGCTGACCGCGGACGCGGCTCTGCCCCGGCCGAAGACAGACGGATGTTACAGGTACCTAGAGACGCGGCGCAGCAAAAGCCCAGGTTACGCACCCGCGGCTGAAGCCGTCAAAGGCTGCGAGGCAGAGATGCGGTCGGGATTCGTGGACTGTGTGCCCAGACCGCCCCGCCGGGTCCACTGAGCAACTCCGGAAAACCTTACGCTGGGGCAGGAGGGGGCGCTCAGGGGTGCAGCACTGCTTCCGTTCTCAGCACACGAGAGAAAAAGAACAAAGCAACAGAAAAACTGTAGACGAGCAAATCCTAGTGGCTAAAATCCAATCAAAAGCATGCAAAGGGCAAAGAAACAAGAAAGCCTCCCCTTCTGCCGCCACCCGCCCCTCCCCCTGCCCCTCAGCCTCAACCCCTGCTGACGGCTGGGTATGCAACTTCCACGCCTTTCTCTGTCTATTTACTAGGCCATAATGAAAAGCCTAATAAATTCCACAACGCTGAAATCATGCAGGACACATTCGCTGAGCAGAATGAGAAAGGGAGCCCAAAAGCTGTCTTAGAAACTGAACTATGTCCATAAAGCCTGTATTTTGGAAAAAGCAATGTGTACATTACTAGAAGTATAGGTTAGAAAAATTTTAACTACTATTCTTAATAAGTCCTAAATTAAAGAGGTACTGTAATCGGAGATAAACTATTGTGGGATAATTTCAAAATTAGTGACAGTGAGAGTCTTATGCATCAAAACCTGGGGGATTAGCCGGGCGTGGTGGTGCACGCCTTTAATCCCAGCACTCGGGAGGCTGAGGTGGGAAGAGCGTTATGAGTTCGAGGCCAGCCTGGGCTACACAGTGCGACCCTGCCTCAAAAAACTAGGACCCAGAGTTCGGCTCAGTGACTTAAAGCGCCTGTCTAGAGGTTGTGAGTTCAATTCCCAGTGCCGGGAAAAACAAAAAACAAAAAAACAAAAAACCTGGGGAATTCAGACCAAAAGTTATTCACAGAAAAATGTTTAGCCAGGAATGTCTGAAGATAAATAAATCCATAAAGTAGGGGAGCAACAGTGAAAAAAATTACAAGTAAAATGCTAAGTTGATAACATTTTCACCAAAAAAAAAAAAAAAAAGGAATAATCTGCTCAGATACAGATAATAAATTAGATGTGCTTTTAACAAATCTGGATTTTAGAAAAAAGGAGAAGACACAAACACTAGTAAGGAGCTGTAAAATTGTGGGGTTTTTTTAAATGTTAAGAAATATTTTAATTTTGTTTTCCTAAAGCTGGGCATGCAGTCATATGCCTGTAATCCCAGCACTTGGGAGGCTGAGGCGGGAGGATCACTGTGTTCAAGGCTAGTCTGAACTGCAAAGCAAGACCCTGTCTCAAAAAGGCCAAAAACCAAATTTTTTTCCTAGAAATTAAAAGTTAAATGAAAAAATTTTAGGGAAATTATAGTTTCAGAATTGACTCAAGAAGATTTAATTTCTTGATTAGACCAATAGCCATAAAAGAAATTAAGAAGTAATCAAAAGAACAAAGGTAAAGATATATCCCCAATTTCAAAACCTATCACCAAGTTACAGTTATGAAAACAGTGTGGTACTAGCATAAAAACATATAGACTGACAGAAGAGACTTTGGAGCCCAGAAACACACACTTGCATATTTGGTCAAATGATTTTCAGCAGAACACTAAGATAATTCAGTGATGACATGGAGTCTTCCTTAGTGATGTTAGAAAGTGAATACCCATGTGCAAAACTTGAACCCACACCATATTAGAAATTAACTCAAAATAGATTAAAGATCTGAATGTGAGGCCTAAAACTGTAAAACTCTTGACGAGAACATGGGAGGAGAGCTTCCTAAGGTTACTGTTAACAGTGATTCTGGGCCATGACACAGAGAGGACGTGTGACCAGTGCCAAAATGGACACACAGTGTGATGATCAATTGTGTGTGTGTGTGTGTGTGTCCATGTCTGTGCCGCTGGTGACTGAGCCCGGGCCTTGTGCGTGCTAGGGAAGCACTCCACCACTGAATCCTGCTCCCAGCATAATGGTTAGGTTAGTCTCGGTTGTCAACTTGATTGTCTTGACGGGATGCCTCGATTAGTGAAGCACATGTTTTGGTGTGTCTGGGTAGATCACAGGGGCACTGCCTGGAGAGCTGGGTCTGATCCTGGGCCTTTCTCTCTGCCCGTCTCTGCCTCTGCTTCGAGCCTGCCATGAGTTGAGCCCCTCTCCTCCACCGCACCCCTCTGTTGTGCTGTTTCCACCTTGGAGCCAGCCAACCAAGGACTCAAGCCTCTGAACTGACTCAGTGGTGAGGGGCAAAACTGGAGCCCTCGGGCGCTATTGCTGGGATATAACCAAGGTAGCCCTATGGAAAAAATACGGTAGTTCCTCAAAAACCCAGAGTTAAGAGAGATGACCCAGCTGTCACACTTCTGGGAATACACCCCAAAAAACTGAAAGCCAGCTCCTAAGGAGATGTTCGCCTACCCATATTCATAGCAGCGGTATTCACAAGGGCTAAGAGTTGGAAGCAAGCCAGCAGTCCCCTGCCAGCTAAATACAGAAACCAAACGCAGTTACTTTGCAAGGGGATGCTAACCAGTCTTTAAAAAGAAGAAACTTTTGACGTACTACAACATGGGTGAACCTTGAGAATATTATACTAAGTGAAATAAGGCAGTTGCAAAAAGTCAATGCTATGTGACTCCACTTTCCAAGTAGCTAAAGTAGTCAAATGCATAGAAACAGAAGTAAAATAGTGGTTGCCAAGGCCTGGGAAAGAAAGTAGGGGGTTGGTGTCCAGGAGTAAAGTTTCAGTTTCACGAGAAGGCAAAGTTCTGGAGATCTGTTGCACAACAATGTGAATATACTTAATACCACTTAATTATACGCTTGAAGTAGTTAAGATTGGGAGGGAGAAGGAGGAAGAGGAGGAGGGGAAGGCCCAGTGCCGCAACGGGCTGTTTTCATCACTGAATGCTCCAAAAGGCTATCACTGCTCCAGGGCAAGTTTTACTCCCAGTCTTTAGGGAACATATCATTTCCAGTTTATATAAAGTTTTAAAGAGTGCAGAAGCCAGGCGTGGTGGCACATGCCTATAATCCCAGCACTCAGGAGGCTGAGGCAGGAGGATTGTTGCAAGTTTGAGATCAGTCTGGACTACAAAATGAGCTTAAAACCAGCCTGAGCTGCATAGGGTGACACTGTCTCAAAAAGACTAGATAACTAACTAACTAAATAAATAAATAAAATAAAATAAAAATGCAGAAAACAATGAAAACTTCTCATTTGGCTCTACAGAACTATCATGCTCTTGAAGGCAAAGACTGGCATGAGCAATGACCATGAGGTGTTTTCTACTATGCCATGGGGAGAAAACCCCTAAATGATAGTAGCCCTTGAGTCCAAGAGAGTAATACCTCATCGCCAAGCAGAATTCATTCCAAGGACTCAGAGTGATACAGGAATTCAGAATGGTTTAGTGTTAAAATTTTCATTAATGTAAATTATTGCATTAGCAGATTGAACAAAAAAACTATCAAATAGTAAGAAATGCAACTGATAATTTTCAATATGTACCTCTGATTAAAAACAAATTATAGTAAGTCAATAATGTTGAGAAATTTCCTGTTCCTACAATATATAGGTCTGTCCCTCAGTGCAATGGGAGGCACCTGTAATCCCAACATCTGGGAGACTAAAGCAGAAGGAGTTTGAGCCCAGTCTGGGCAATTGAGTGACTTAGTGAGATCCTGTCTCAAGGATTTAAAAAAAAAATGGTGAAAAGATAAGGGGGCTTGGGGTTAGTTCAGTGTTGAGATGTTGGGTTTTGCCACAAAGAGAAAGGAGGAGGAGGAGGAGGAGGAGGAGGAGGAGGAGGGGGAAGAGGAGGAGGAGAAGGGGAAAGGAAAAGGAAGGGAAAGGAAGAAACATATAGAGAGAGAAATGTAATTAAAGCAAGTATTAAGTATAACATGGAAACATTCGAAGCAGTTCTACTAAAGATAGAAGCGAAAGGTTGCGTGATCTCCAGAGGCCCCCGATACCCACTGTCATGCGGGAGAGAGGAGATGCTTCTCTGATGTCGGGAGTGTGACGTCAGGCAGGAAGGGGAGAAGGGGTAGCTTATGTATGTCCAAGAGAAGCAACTGGAAACTTGTAGAACTAGTAAGATTTCAAGAGACTGGCCAGAGAGTCAAATATTTGTTTTGGGGGAAAAGCAGTTGAGACAAGGTCTGTCTCACTATGTAGCACAGGAGGACCCTGAACTCATTATGTAGCTGAGGTTCACCTTGAACTTGCTGTAATACTCCTGCCTCAGCCTCTTGAATGCTGAGCCTATACTTGTGTACCACCACACCTGGCCCCAAATTTTTAAAAATCCATGATCATAATGAATCTAGAAAACACATGAGAATCAGCAAACAAGAAATATGACATGTGAAGAAACATTTTTAATGCAAGATGGTGAAGCAAAACATAATTAATTAATGACAACGTATTTGTGGATAGAAGGATTCAGTATTGCTTGGGAACATAGTGTTAGGTGAAATGAGCCAGACACAAGCTTGGGTGGTGTGTGGTTTCTTTTACAGGAGACACTGTGGATTTGCATACACATAGAGAGCGGAATGGAAGAGACATGAGTGGGAAGTAGGGAAAATCTCAAATACTTCCCCAAATTACGCATTCCGTTGTTTTAAAGATATTTGCATATATATGCTAGTTTATTTTATTTATACTAATAAATCGTAGTTTATAGTAATAAATCCTAGTTCACTGAAAAGGCAGTTTGAGTATTAACCTTTTTTTTTTTTTGTAAGAATCTTTTCAGTTTATGTCTTCTACTGAATAACTACTTCGAAGATAACAATACACATGTAATAACTATTGTTCTCTTATTATTTGGTTATGCAGATTTATTTTTTGGTATTTCTCTCTAAATTAATCCACAGGTTGAACTTACCCAAAGAGTTTGGCCTATGGCCTTCAGGTGCCGTTTCTCACTGACCAATGCTGGGTCCAGGACAGAAAGCGCCCACCACAAGCGTGGAGCTCTGGTTGCAGTGCAGTGCCATTTCCTTTCTGGTTGCTGTGAACTAAGCCAGGCCAAACACGAATGCCACCGCAGCCTGTTTTTGAGGCTGGCAGGTCAACAGCGTGGGAAGCCTTGAGCAGAATGTCTGCCCCTCTGGTCTCCGCCGCAGCAGCCTGAAGTCCGGGTGTGGGCCGGGGTGTCTGGCAGCTCACGAGTCCAGCGTCTGAAGCTGTGGGACTTCTGGGGAGCTGGCGGCTGAAACAGCACAGTCTGTCCCCGCAGCCTGGGTTTCCCCAAGGCAGAGCTGAGCCTGCGTTCTAAATGGAGGGAGAGGGAAACGGAAGAAGAAGGGAGGGAGGGGAGAGGCGAGGACGGGAGAGGAAAGGCAGGGGAGGGGAAGGGAGGGCCCAAGCAGGAGCTGAATTGTGCCTTGGCTTCCATGGTCCCGCAGCCTCACCTGAGGCAGTCACCGAAGTTCACCAAGGTGGAGGAACAGGAGGCCACCTCTGCACTGAGAGTCGCCAGCTCCGAGAGGAATGGGATATATTAGCACAACCGTCTTCGGAAAATATAATCTGCCACAGAATACGAACTATTAAAAGCTATTGGAGTCTTGTCCAGAGGACTAAGAAGATAAACAGAAGGACTCCAAAGATAGGAAAATCTGGTCACCAATAAAGATGATAATCACTGCAAATGGATTGAACTACATCGACTATTTAAATCTATGAGTCCATAAAGACATGCTGGGGAATTGATCGATTATCTAAGAATTGGTAAATAAGAAAAAATCAAGTATTTAGCTCAGCCTCTCGTATGCAGAATACACCTCTAGGTAACAACATAGTTCTCCTGGAATAGGGCATGTCACATCCTCCCCCAGCCTTGTTGTGTAGCTTATGCTGACCTTGAACTTGCAACGATCCCCCTGCCTCAGCCTCTTGAGTGAGTGCTGGGGTCACAATGCCAGCCACCTCACCTTTTGAAGCATTTTTGTGAAAAACAAAACAAACAAACAAAAAAATATTGAGATTGATGAAGCAGTACATCAGACCTCTCTTTCATAGGAAACGCAGGGGACTGAAGAACAAGTTAAGAACCACCACAGGGCTGCAACCAGCAGTGTCTGGGTTGGGGATGCCCCAGTTCTGCTGTAAATAAGTGCCTTGAAAGGAGAGAAAAAGCACTTCTCTCCCCAACCCCCTGCACTGTCCCCCACTATCCAGGGCACAAGGCCCTTCAGGATGTGCCCTCTCCTTTGTACCCCTAGTCACCGCCTGGGCCCTGCTCTGCCTCCTGCGCTGCTGGGCTGCTGGTCCCCAGGCAGCTCCTGGCTCCCCTACCTCACTCCTCCTTCAAGTCTGCCCAAAGGTCAGCTTCTCCTTCTACCCCACCACGCTGCCATCTTTGCTTTCCTTCTTCCCTCCTTCCTTCCTTCCTTCCTTCCCTTTTCTTTTCTCTCCAGGGCTGAGCGTGGAGCTAGGGCCTCATGAACTCTAGGCCAGTGCTCTCACTAAGCCACACCCACTTCCTTGCCCTTCTCTAATGCATGTTTCACATTCTGACCAATTGTGGGTTGAACTTATTTGTTTAGTTGTTATTTGCCTCGCCCAATCAGAATGTAGATCCCATGAAGGTAACAAGAGTGCTTTCGTTCATAGTGCCTGGCGTATTGTAAGCATTCAATTAAAAAAAATTTTTTTTTTGGCATTGCTAGGAATTGAACCCGGGGCTTCACACATGCTGGACAAGCATTCTACCACTCAGCTGTATTCCCTGCACAAGAAATATTTGTTAAGTGCATGCATAATGAATTCTGTATTGATTAAAAAAAAAAGCGGCCTGCTGCAGCCTGTGTCCCGCACCTGCATAGACTCTGCCCTCTCCGCACGTGCCCTGCCCGGGGGTCCCCCTCCTGGGGCTGCCGCTGCCGGGATGAGGTCCCTGGAGCCTGCATCTGCTGATCGGTGCTCACGCCTGCAGCCCAGACTTCTGGCGAACCCTGCCGGATGACCCAGAACTCCCTCCGGCCTCCGCACCCAAGCTGCACGCGTCACGGGCCCACTCCGCGCCTGTGTCCGGGGCTGCTCTCGGCTGATGCTTTGCTTCCTCTGCAGTCACCCGCGCCCGGCACCAGCATCCTGGCCTCGACTTCACCATCCAGCTCCTTCTGGGCTGTAAGCAGGGAGCCCTAGTCTTACCCATCAGATAGGCCTTCGAGGGACACGGCCACTTCCGGAAGGCGAAGCCACCCCAAGCTTGAAGCTTGGTCTATCCAGGTACGTCTCCGTTCTCCCCCGGCCCCGGCACGCCTGCGGACTGAGGACGCCCTTCCCAGGACTTCAGAGGCCGGCGGCTGTCCACAGCTTCCTGGTGGGGACCTGGAAGTGAGACACTCCCGCCTCAGTGTCACGTCACCCTTCCTTGTCAACACGCTCGGTGGGAGGTTGGCTTGGGACCTGTCTCGGTTTCAGTGATGAGACCAAATACCTAACATCCAGATCTTTGAAGATGGCCGCCCAGAAGACACCGTGACAGGGAGGCTCCCTGAATATACCATCAAAATGCTGGAATATAAACTAATATAATAACAGAGAGAAGGAAAAAAGAGGGAGATGAGTCCTCTGGACCCAAGAAGAATCTAAAACGAGAACTGTAGCCCACGGAAAGAGTAAAAGAATGAAATAAACAAAGGCGGAGACC
>RJWM01003055.1:90000-118417 GCA_004363535.1 Dasyprocta punctata | reverse complement strand
TTTTTTTCCTCTAAGCTACTGTTTGTGTTGAGCTTCCTAAAGTGTAAAGTTTCCCATTTCTTCAAGTGGTTTTGATTCATCCCCATTTAACACTTTCATTTTCTGTTTTTTGTATACTATTTCTTCAGGAGAAAAGAGAAAAAAGTTCAGGGGTAAAGTAGGTATTCCTGAATGCCTCTGGCTAGTGTTCAAAGGCATTTTGTACAAGCTGATTGTATTTCCTAGATCAGTCCCTTCTGGCATTTTTGGCTTGAATATTTCTCCCTCACACCTCATATAATATTCCAGAAGACAGTGCACTTCCACATGACTTTGGATGGCACCAACTTGATGATATCTGTGAAAAAATAGGAGATCAACCCTCCCAGAGAAAAAGAGTTTGTTTCCTGGAATGACAGTTTCTTTTGATCTCACAGATGTCAGTGTTCTAAAATAACCTAGCTTGTCTTTTTATCTTAATTTTCTGAAAATGGTAATGGTGACTATATTGGTCTTTCTTGGTAAAGAGATTTTGCTATTTGCTGTGTTCATTTTTACTAATCTTTGATATTCTAGAGTGCCATGGTAAATTTACCTTTATTTACTTGTTCTAGCTAGACTGAGTACTCTCAACACCATGTAAATGTAACTTAGTGGCATGTTCATTTGATAATGCAAAGCACTAGTTCCTCAAACAGGGACCTTTGAATTTGTAGTTAGATGAAGGTTGAAACAGTGTGTGCCATACTCTGAAATGTGAGCTGTTTCTGTTTATTGAAAATATCATGTAAGGAAGCCTAAATAAACAATCACAAGTACTGAAAAACTAAGAATTTAGAAATTTTTACTAGATATGAACTAGTAAAAGCACGTTAACTCAGCATTTTTTCAATTTTCTATCTTTTATTTAAGAATTAGAATCCTAAAGTTACAAGTATGCTGCTTTTTATTTTGAATGGAATTATTTTTTTTTGAATTCATCATCAAAAGCATTAGGATCTAACAGTGGATTTCTAGATACTGATTTTTTTGTATGAGAAATTAGGTCATAGTTTTGAATTTAAGACTTTTTGGGGGAGGGGAAATACAATCCCATGAAATAGAGATTATTTTGGAAAATCAGGGATATGTACTTGCTATAGGTATATTAGATTTTCAGAATCAAGACTATAACAAATGAAGTTACCTCTTAAAGTGCAGCTGGCTGTTGCTGCCTCTAAATGCAAAGTATTTTTTCTTGTTTATTGTTTCATAGCTACATGTTAAAATGCTTAACAGGGTTAGCAGAACTTTTTTGTTTAATATTCTGTTTTTGAAGAGGTTCTACAGTACCCATTATCTTTTGCCCTGTTTGTCTTCTCTCCACACATTATATGTCAGCAATTTCATTTTCTATTAGAATTAAAACATAGCTTGAATATTTCCCATGTCACCTTTTCCTCTATGGTGAGATATGCCTTTTGGGGGAATTCATAAATAACTTAATGGGAAGTTATGATTTTTCTTTATTATCTGCATGGTCAGACAGACTTGAAATAGGTATCAGGGATCCCCTAATAGTATTCCCGTAGTTGCTAGCTAGCTTTGCATTTATTCTCATGGGATGAACAGGTTCTAAGAAACCTGTTGAGACTTTCTGCCCTCCATTGAATCCTATAGAAAAAACTGTGGTATAGTTTAACTTTGAAGGACGACAAGCCATTGTAATAATCTAAATCATTTCTATCTTTATAGAGAATGTATGATAATTCATATTTGTGACCCAAAATGTGGATGATTATTACATAGTCTGGCTATTTATATTTCATCCAATAATGAGTATGTTTTTCTAAAAGTCAATAAACAGTGTGAGCATTTGAGTATGTATAGTAGGAACCTTGAGGTTACATGGAATTTGTCTTTTTTACCTTAGTTTTAATGTGAAGCTGAGTACTTGGTCATATAGTTTGATGGTGTTTTGGGACAATTGCCGTCCTGCCTTTTTGCCCTGAAAGTATCATATAGATTTTTATTATTAAGGAAGTAACATGTTCACCTTGCGAATAAAATTCAAAAACTACTTTTCTCCTAAGAGTTTGTCTCTAATATTTACCTGTTTTTTGATATTTATTACTTCTAGTAAATTTGATTGTGGAATGTCTTTACAGATTTAAAATATGACAGTTATATGTACACAGTATGGTTAAGAATGACAGTTTCCTTTAAGAGTCATTTTTAAGGTATATTGACTATTCCTTTTTTATCCTTATGTGTTGTGAGAAATACTAACACTGATTCTTATCAATACTGGAAATTTCCTTTCCACTCTGAAAACTTACATACTATCAAAATGGTAAGAATCCAGAATGAAAAAAAAAATAGGAAAAATCTACTCCATGGTGTTTTGGTCCCAGAAATCTTAAAAATAAACTTCCCATAAAGTCCTTTGGAACATACATACAGGAAGCGTGCTGCCCCTGAATAAAACAAACTGCAGGTATAGTCCTTGCCTTCTTTTTTTTTTGGGGGGGGGTGGGATATTACCTAACAAAGCACAAAAACATTAAAAGCAATTAACAAAGGTCTTGATTCCAGTTGCTAAGAGTTTTGCATTAAAATCATCTGCCAGGCATTTAGCTCAGCAGTGTAAGTGCCTGCCTGGCAAGCTCAAGGTTGTGAGTTCCATCCCTGGTACCCCCGCCAAAAAAAAAGAAAAGAAAAGAAAAAAAAATCATCCTTATTACTCAAATGTGAAATTGCAGCCAACTGTTGTAACATTGTCTTACTTTTCTTTTTGCTGGGACAAAATACCCGGCATCCACAACTTAAAGGGGCATAGGTTTAGTTTGGTTCACAAGTTTATAGAGGTTTCAGTCCATAGTCACAGGGCTTCAAGGGAGAGTGGCATGGCAGAGGAGAAAAGCAGCTCATTGGCATGATGAGAAGCAGAAGAGAGAATGAAGGGAGGATTGGGGAAGAAATAAACCCTCCCTATGTCATAAGCACAGTGACCCACCTTTTCCAAGCAGATCCCACCTCCTAACATCAAGTCCTCTATAAATCCATCAGTGGACTATTCTACTGGGGAGTATCATACTGCCATGACAATCACCTCCCCAAAGCCCCACCTATGAGCACATGAGGCTTGGGGGGGGGGGCGCATCTAGATATAAATCATAAGGGACATACTCTGCTGCTTTTTGGTGCACACTGAAAATTATTACCATGTTGTTAAGTGTTACAGTGGGTTTAGATGAATTAGTTTCCTGGACAGATTTATCACTGGTGAATTCAAAACAAATTCCCTCAGGAATTTTTGTTTATGACAAAAACGAACTTTGACCATAGAGTACTTTTCCCATTCAAATGAGGGAAAAGTTGAATAAATTTTTAAAAAGTTAATTGTACGTCTGTGAGTGTAATTAAAGCCAATTTATTCTTCAAAGATTTTTATTATAACAGTAAGGTTAATATATCTTATTATAGCTATATTAAAGCAAATTTCACATATGGAACAATTAAAAATATTATTAATTCTCTGATATGAGAATGATAACCTGAAAATTCTCTATATCTTGTGTGGTCAGAAAAATAATGTCCTCTCATCATGTGCAAGTTTTAATAATCTGTGAATGTGTCACTCTACTAATTTCGCAGATGTGATACACGTTTAGGACATAGAGATGGAAGAGTCAGTTCTCATCTATCTTAATTAGATTAATTATCACTGAGTGAAGAATCAGTGCTTGCTTTGGTAGCACACATTACTAAGAGTTGAGAACCTTCCCCAGGTATAGTCAGGGAGATATATATGATTACAAGAGAATGATCAGAGAGCTACAGCACTGCTGTCTTTGAAGATGGAGCATGGGGCCACAAACCAAGAAATGTGGGTGACCTGTAGAAGCTGAAAAATGACAAGGAAGCAATACTCCTTCATTACCCCTTGAAGGATTACAGCCCTGCCAACTCCTTGATTTTATCCCATTGATACCTGTGTCAGATTTCTGACCAATAGAATTGTAAAGTAAGTATGTGGTTTTGTGTGTGTGTGTGTGTGTGTGTGTGTGGCACCAGGGATCAAACTCACAACCTCATGCCTTCCAGATAGGTGCTTAAGCCACTGAGCCAAACTCCCGGCCCTAGTTTTTTGAGGCAGGTTAGCACTATGTAGCTCAGGCCAGCCTTGCGCTCCTGTTGTAACCCAAGCCGGCCTCAAACGCACAACGCTCCACCTACCTCAGCCTCCCAAGTGCTGGGAATAAAGGCGTACGCCACCACGCCCGACTTGCACATACATTTTAATAGCTTTTAAACTGCTTCTCTACTTGGCTAATACATTGGGACATTCAATCAGAACTATTTTTTTTAATCTTTCTATAATGAGCACTTGGGATATAGGTTCAAAGAGCCTTACTATCATTATGCTTATTGACCCAGAGGGGAGACAGAAATCAAGCAAATAATTACAATGTTGAGAAGCAGTACATGGTGCTATAGGATTGGTAATAACCTTCTGTAGCCCAGGTAAAGAAACCATTTCTGAAGATGAGGGAAATTCAGAAAAGAGAAAGGAAAAAGCTTTAAAGCAACGAGAATGACTAGAACTGAGAAAACCCATAATCCCTGGAAAAGGTACCTGGAGATAAAGATGGTTAGGCTGGCAGAGATCAGATCTTTTAGGGTCCTCTTAAAGGATTTTGGAAACTCAGCTGTGATTTGGAGAATGGATTGAAAGGGAGAAAAAGTGAATACTAACATAGGGAGCTATTTCAGTGGTCAGAAGTACTGGCTTATACCAGAGTTGTAGCGAGAGGAATGGAGAGTAAATGAATCCAAAGATAGATGAGAAGGATTTGGATATTGACTATGGAGAGAATGTCAGAGAGGCAAGAACTTGTTGGGGGAAATAAAATAATCCTGTCAACAAAAGAGACATTCTTACTCGTATAGAAGAGAGAATAAACCCAATTTATTATTCAGTAGGTATTGAATTGTTTTGTGCACATACAAGAGAGCTCAAAAATGACTACAGAATTGGACACAATCTTCCATGGTTATTCAGACAAACAGGAGAAAGTACATACATTTCTCACTTTCTTGAGAAAGGGGGCTGTGCTTTGTGACAAGTTTATACATCTTATGAAAGAC
This sequence comes from Dasyprocta punctata, assembly GCA_004363535.1. Taxonomy (NCBI): domain Eukaryota; kingdom Metazoa; phylum Chordata; class Mammalia; order Rodentia; family Dasyproctidae; genus Dasyprocta; species Dasyprocta punctata. The sequence continues at coordinate 113,308 of RJWM01003055.1, read as the reverse complement.
ACTTGAAGTAATCCCAGAAGTTCTTTTTTATATGCCTAGAATTGATTTGGCACATGACATTGGAGATACTCTATCTATATGCTGTAAAAACTGAATACCTGGCTTAATCACCAGAGAGATTTCTCTTTGTTCCAAAGTTTAGAGTAAGAACTGGATTTATTGTCTCTGCAAGGAAAACACTCTTTAAGAAAAGTGAGGGAGTATAAAATGGTCTTTTATAAGTGGAGAAAATAATTTCCCAAGCCCTCAGTGGTGGATGGTGCCATTTATTGAGATAAGCTGTTCTGGAGAAGGAGCAAATTTGAGAAAATGTTAAGTTTGAACAGAACGTTACTTTTGAGATCCAGAGACCTATTGTCAATGTAGAAGAGCGTAATGGACTGAGGACATTTGGTGCCTATCCACAGATGGTTACCAAAGCCTGGGAATATATTGAGTTGCTTAGGGTGGTAGAAGGCAGTGTGGAGAAGAAAAGAAAATGGTCATTTTTTGTTATATAATCACAGAGTTTCTACAAATAAATTACCCTAAATAGTTGATACTGAAGTAAAAATCACAGTGGCCAACATTTCTGTCTTTTGATTGTACTTTGCCTGGATAATGTAGTGGAAGCGTTAGGTTACCCATTCTTGGAATATAGACTTTTAAGGGTATGTGCTTTGGTGGTTTTCCCACATACCTTCTTTCCTCATTGTTTATTGAATTGTGTCATCTATCTGTGTCTGTCTGTGTGTGTCCTCTCTCTCTCTCTCTCTTTCTCTCTCTCTCTCCCTCTCCCTCTCCCCCACCCTCTCAGAATGAGGTGGTGCTGAAGATCGACCACTTAGATATAGCTTCAGCCCTTTTCTTATTTTTTTATTATGAGATCATGTCTCACTTAATTGCCTAGGCTGAGCTCAAACTTGAGATGCTCCTGGTTAAATTGCCTTGTCTGGGCTCAAACTGAGAATCCTCCTGTCTCAGCCTCCCAGAGTCCTGGGGTTACAGGTGTGCTTTACCACACTCAGTCTCTTAACTGGTTCTCTGTACTTCTCATGCTTATGAACCTCCCCTTTTGAGTCAATTTATGTCCTGTCATGCAGTCTTGTTCTGTTTTTGAACTTTTGCTTATTTGGAAATGTTTTCAGTTGTTTCCATGTGTTACTTTTAGATGTTTATTCTGCTGCACAGAGTTAGGTATCCTTTACTGGCTTATTTATTTGGTCTGTCTGTGTTAGATTTTGAGGCCATAGCACAAATTCTGTTCTCCCACAAGAGTGAGCAATATGAAGGGAATAGCTCTATGTGGATTGGAAATAGAGGCACTGGGGAAGTATCATTGGGTAAAAAATACTTGACCGTGGAACCCAAATGTTTCTGTGGGAGATGAATCTGATTATGATCTTTGAAAAAACGTTCATTACAATGTTTTACCTGGTTTGTTGTTAATGGTGCTGGAATCAAATCTAGGACCTTAAGCATGCCGAGCATGTGCCCTACCACTCATCTATATTCCCTGCTCCATTAACAATGATCTTAATAATGCATTGGTCGCATATTTAAAAAGGGGGTGGCTGTTTGACTTAACCGATTGGAAAATGAAATACAGTGGGAATCTGTATTCACAAAAGTATTTCGATGTACTTTAAAATAGGGACCATATTTGTCCTTGATTGCATTGGACAATTCAGTTTGCATGGCTTTTGGCTTGATGGCAGCTTTCTTGCATCAGTCTTTCATGCTGGTGAATTTTGCACCAGTGTAAGAGGTAGAGGTTCTTACTCAGAGGCATTTTTGCTGACTGGGGTTTGGCAGATAGAAAAGTGGGTTGAGGTGGCATTCAAGGAGTAGTGGTTGTGAACTAAAGTATAAATACAAACGAGAGAACTGAATGAAGACTTGGGCAGAGATTTTGAGACGTGGCAGTGTGAAATATTTGGTAGACTAGCAGTTTTAATGGGTTTATCATAGACATTTCTTCTGCTGTGAAAGTATTGGTTAATAATTTACTCTTCCTAAGAGGTAGAAACAGTAGTCAAGCTCTGTAAGCAAGCAGTCTGTTGGTGTACTGGAGCTCATCTTGCTGGCTGGAGCCATGAGCTCTGTTGGTAGCAACTTGAGTACAACTGTTTGTACTTCAACATATGGAAGCTTGGTAGAGCTAAATAAGGCAGGGGTATTTGGAGTAATTCACTTCAAGTGATATCGAAAGTAATAGATTACTCTAGCTACTCATCTGCTCCACATGGAAAAAAATGTAGCCATGTATTGTTTTGAAAAAGTTTATTTTGAAGTAGGGTGGAGTTCTACATGGAGGAGAAGGGTGGTGGTAGGAAAATGTATTATGTTAAAGGAATAGTCATGGAACTTCAGAGAAAGGACAGACCGGCTTGCTGACTGTTACCTGGAATATATTTTTATTATCTAGCAAAATATTGGATACAGCTGCAAGTGTAAGACTTGCCCATTGTTGATGTGATTGTTTATATAAAAAATGTGAATCCTTACCCGTTGGCATGCACTTGGTTTTGATGCAGCAGTGAACACAACTTCACTGTAGATTTGTGAACACAATTTCACTGTAGATTTAAGTACTATTTATGTGAATTTTATTTCTCCATTTAGTCACTGAACCATATTGTAGTGTTGGCATGGTAAGTTTTGTTAATTTGTTTTCCTGTGTGAAGAGAGCTTTTCTTCTACCAAACATTTACTTCTGCATACTTTTAAAGTTAGGAGTTATGTCATTACGAAGATTTGCAGTGATTTAATAATGATTTATTGTGGTAATTTATTCTGCCAGCTGTGGCATATTTTCAGTGGAATTTGTAAATCAAATTTATATAGAAATTTACCAGGACATGCATTTTAGGATTTAATAAAATAGACTCTAAAGTCTTTTTGAAGTGGGTAGTTTTATGCTAACACGTTTGGGATTAAGCTTTACCTTAACAATCATTGTTAATGTTCAGACACTGCCTTGTCTATTCCACAGCCACCGAAAAAGAAGAGCCTTTGAGATGTGTTAAAGTAAAATACACAGTTTCTAGTCATCCACTTTACTCCTTGCTGTTATATTTGACCTGGGATATTTGTGTGATATTAAAGGACATGGAAATGTCCTGACATTGGGCTTTGTGTAGTTCTCTAAGTTTTAATCACTGTTAAAATGTGCATCCCCCATAAACATGGAGTAGAATCTAGTGAGTTGTGATCATTTTGAAGCCCTAAGTATTCCTCCCCTTTTCAGAGCTCCACTGGCTGTTAACCATGTGGAATACATTTGGCTTTGGCTGACTTGCCAACTCATACTCCTGCAATTTCTTTGTTATATACAAAGATGGCAAAGTATTGTATTTTTTTTCTTTCCTTTTTAAAAAAGATTGAGATCTTGTTTACTTGATGGTATGCATCTGTTTAGAATGAGGTGGAACCTAGAGAAAAAGAAAAGTGCACGAGTTCTTATTTAACTTCTGTGTAACTTTTTTTTTTTTAAGTTTGGCATTTTGAGAAGCTGTCTTTGAAATGTGTGGTTTCCAAGACATTTTTTTGTAAAAATGATTTGTTCTTTCAAGATTGCATGAGAATTTTAGTCCTAAGATTAAACTGCTAATTTACATCTTCAGCCAGCTGGTGGTTTATGTACGGAAACATGAAACATCTCTTTTGACTCACTACTGTTCTCCAAACACAGTGACTTCATTGATAAGATGTTTTAATATAGTAAAGACAGACTAAACAGTCCTTGAAGGTGAAGTTTGAGGTGCTGCTTAATTGTAATTAAAGCAGCAGTGTGTTCATTTTAGTTATCTTACATATACATATATACAGGTTTATATCTTTTCCTCTTTCCTTTTCTCTTTCCGCCTTTTCCCTTCCCAATTACTTTTGCTCTTTGAGCTGTTTTTTACCCTTACATAGTATTTATTATAGATTTTGGATCATATATACTTTTCCATTTCTTACACTAGGAAGACAATACGGTATTTACACATGTGGGTTTGATTTATCTCACTTATGAGTATGGTCTCAAGTCGTGACCATTTACTTACAAAAGTCTCAATGCAGTCTTTCTTAATAGCTGAGTAGTACTCCATTGTATAAAAATACCACATCCTTTTTATCCATTCTTTGATTGATGGGCACTTGGGTTGTTTCCAAAATCTGGCTATTACAAATTGGGTTGCTATACACATGGGTGCACAGATATCACTGTGGTATGATGTTTTCAATTCTTCTGGGAAAATGCCCAGAAGAGGGATAGCTGCTGAATGTATTCGTTATTGAGAAAGAACAATTAATACTCATATGATTAGATCAATTTTACATGTCTATATCTGTTAATGTAAGTAACCATTTTAAAGATAACGATACGCAATATTGCAACCATTGTCAAGTTTCTATTATCTGGTTTTGTAAACCTGCAATGTTACTGTTGTGTATTTACTCTAGTCATTTGCTTGTCTCTTTTGCTTGTTGTCTTTGTTATATATGTCTTTTTTTCTTTTTTTTCCTTCGTTTAAATAAAAGAAAAGAAATTGTAATTAAAGCAGGAGACTGCCTTAGCCATGATGGAAGTGAAAGCATTTGAAAATACTGCAGCCTCCAAATTTTTGTGATGGTTTAAATGTGTTTAATCATGGTAGAAGCTAGTAAAACAAAATGTGACAGAACAGAAGGAGCCAAAAAACCATCAGAAATGTAAAATCTTCTCCATTTAGTTGTTTCCTTGTTCCAAAAATGTCAATTTCTGATTTCTTAAAAGATACAGTTTCTAAAAATACATGTATTTTTTGGTACCAGGGATTGAACTCATAACCTCACACTTTCCAGGCAGGTGCTTATGCCACTGAGTTAAATCCCCAGCCCTATTTTTTGAGACAGAGTCTCACTATGCAGTTCAGGCTGGCCTTGAACTCACTTTGTAGCACAGGCTAGTCTAGAACTCACAACAGTCCTCCTGCCTTAGCCTCCTGAATGCTGGGATTAAAGGCGTGCACCACCATTCCTGGCTCTAAAAATATTCTTTGAAACCTGACAGAACAGTTTTGTCTTCAAATAGGAATTCAAGGCATGATAGTTTAAAAACTCAATTTTTATCTCATTAAAATGAATATTTAAAGGTAAAATCATTAAAAAGTTAAAAATGATATGGTTAATTTTTAGAAAAACTGATAACTTTATATGATTTACAACTCTTCACAGTGTGCAATATTTGTTAACTTTTGTTTTGAAAAAATAAATATGTAATGTAAGAGAAATTGGGAGATAGGGAGATGTCTTGAAAGGCAACAGAAATGGACTTTTCTTGAGGGATCTCACTACTGGTCTCTTGGATGTGGCACTTTGTTTTTCTTGAAAGCATTTAGCACTTGTGTGCAAAAGAGCTATGAAGAAAGATTGAATTTCTCAGATTATTTTTTTTTATCTAGTATGCAATCACTGGCAGTATACTAGGGATCTTTACTAAGTATGAATGCAATGAGAGAGCATATTTAAGGGCACAGTTTCATAGGTCTGGACTTAGTTTGAATGTTAACAATGCTCTTAGGTTTCTTCTTTTGGGCTCCCCGGAAAGATTTTTTCTTTTGAGTGCGTGGATGTGGTACTGGGGACTGAATCCAGGGTCTTCCCACTGAGCTATATTCTGAGCCCATTCATTTATTTATTCATCCATCTACTCATCCATCCATCCATTCATTGACAAGGTCTCACTAAATCATTATGTTGCTTAGGCTGGGCTTGAATTTAGGATCCTCCTACCTCAGCCTTCCAGCAGGTGTGCATCATCACACCTGACTGCAAAACTTTGTAAATAACAATAACAAAAAAATGGCACGGTTCAAGGATCAACATGTATACTTCATCTTGTGAGTGAATTTTTACTCACTGTATGGTTTGAGAGATAAGGTAGACCAGAAGAAAAAAGAGCTCTGTGCTCAATTAGCAATGCCTGTCGGCACTGCAGAGGGAACAGTCAGTGGGAGTATACCATGAGTTTATATCCTTAGCCTAGGAGCTCTTGCTACTATAATCATTCATGCATTTATTCATTCATTCATCCATCCCATGTTCATTCCTGAATGCAAGGCATCTGCCAAATATGGTAACAATACAGAGGTAAAACATGTATTTGCTTTTAAGTGTTGATGAATAGGTTTAATTGTTCATTAACAAAAACGTGAAATAGGACATAACTATGCAAGAATATGTTGTGATCTAAATCAGAGATACTGAGTGTGGTACCTGTGTAAGAAAGACTTGTAGAAATCTGGCAGATTCTAGAGCTTATTTGAGAGAGTATTTAGATTTACTGAGTGTGCCAAGCATTCTGGATAGATACCCATTCCCATGTAACATGGGTAGATGATTCCCTTGTCAAATGTATAGAAGGCATAAGTCTCTGTAAGTCAGGGCAAAAGTAGGAAGTACTGTAAAGGAAATGACTTAATCAGCTCACAGTGACAGTTAGATACCAATTAGGACTATATGGTAGAGAATGGAAGATAAAATTAAGTGTTGAGCCATTTCTTAACTTCAGAAAATATTTTTTCAGGTAGAAATATTTTAACTATGTACATGTACTGTTACTTATTCTTTTCTTCTAAAATTCATTTAAGCATTAGTTCTTAATAGATTTGTTAAAAAACAAAGCACAATTCTTAAATCATTGATTTGCTTTTGAGAATTACATAGTTCAGGTCCTCAGGTTCTGTGACAACCCCATTTTCTCATAGTGTCTGTGATAGTCTTAAGCATTTAGATATTTACAGTATAGACAGAAAAGTCACAAACTCCCTTGCTGTGGGAGCGTATAGTCTAGAGGAATATTTGAATATAGCACAAATACCTTTATTACATACTAATGCCTCAGATATCTATCTTTTCTGATACACTTTGCATATTTTTCACAGTGAAACACCCTCTGTGTTGCTTAGCTCTTCCCATTGCTGGGAAGAAATACCTGATAGGCATAACTTAAAGAAGAAGAGGTTTAATTTGGCTCATGGGTCCAGAAGTTTCAGCTCATGTGTAGTTGACTCCAAGGCAGAAACATAATGGGAGAGTGCAAGCCAGAAGGAAACTGCTTAAGTCATGGTGTCAGGGAAGTAGAGTGGGTTGGAAAAAGCCTAAGAGGGAAGGGCTAGAGACCAAGCATTTCTCCTAAGATCATGTTCCCACACCTCCAACTAGACTTCCTAATAGTCCATTTGGCTGAATGCCCTTATAATCCAGTCATCTCTCCAGGTACCACTTAATCCAGTCAGGGTGAAAAGCAGGATTAGTGGACACAAGTTCCATTATTTTATTTACTTTTCTGTTCAGAAACTCAAACTGGATATTTCAAGGCTTCTATATTTTTCCTGCATATTTTGTTTCTAATCTCATGTCTTACTAATATCCTATCAAAGAATAATGTTTCTTTATACTTTTATTCTTATTTCCCTGTCCATTTGGAATGCTCTTTTTGTTTGCCTTGTAATATTCTTTCTAGCCCAAGAAACTTGGCTCATATCCCTTTTATGACCAAATTACTATAGTCATGGAAGTGTAGTGTAGCTATTACGCTTCTAGCAGTTAATTACATCTTTTAACTTTTTATGTTTGTATTTAGTCTCTCCAGTCATACTGTGAGTAAGGCGAAGTGACAGGACCTTGTTTACACTGGGCTGGTAAAAGTATGGTTGAGAACTATACAGAAACAATGCTTTGAGCATCCTGAACAGATAAAGCTTCCAAGCTCAGATATGGAAATTCTAAACTGGGAATCCCCTATATTTTGCTTAGGACTTGAATATTCTGAAACTGTTTGGTTGGCAGGGCCATCATTATACTGTATATTAGTTTTATGTGTTTTGTCGATTTCTAACACATACACCTGGTAAAAAGTGGGGGAGAGAAAGAATATAGAAGCTTAGTGAAAACAAATTTCCCTTGGACCTGGGAGTATGGCTGGATTGTAGAACACTTTCCCAGCACATGTGAGGTCCTGGGTCCAGTTACCAGAATTCTAGAACCCCAAAAACAAAACAAAATTTCCATCTATCTTCAGAGGGAGTTTCTTTCTACCAGATTCTTGAAGGTATTTCTGTGAAGAGCTTAGCCTAAATATAGAAGTATTTATCACTACCTTGGTTTTCTTCTCTCTTCCCCTTCCCTCTTCTCTCCTTTCTGTAAAACTTAAGTGGTCAAATACTGTCTTACTGTTGTGGAAACTGCCTTTAACTCATGAATTACTTGAAAGTATTTCTTATCAGTACTTGAAGATTTTTCTTATTTTTAAAAAATATTATTTTGTTAGTGTATGTTTGAAATACATAAAGGTTATGTTCATTTGGGGGAATTGGCACATGTATATAATTTACCTTGGTAACAATTTAATATGCCTTTGGAAAGACTCAGTAAAAATAACATGGAAAATTCTAGAAATGGAAAAAAAGCAGATATTAGCTTTGTGGTAATCACAATTAATCACAAAAAGGATAAAGTGGTAAATTGTTGAATTTAAAAAATAGTGCATTCTCAAATTTTCTTCCCCATTTATTCTTCTGGGCAAATAAAATCCCAAGACTTTAGAAGTCTTAAAGTTACCACTCCATCAATTTTCAAAATGAAAAAAAATTATCAAGTAAGATGTATACTATTTAAATACATAGGACAATATATATCTTTAGAGAATTTTTTAATAAAAATTGTAAAATCCTAGAGAGGCAGTATAGGATGTTGAGATGAGGACATACTTTGAAATCAGACCAACTTGGTTTTAAATTCCCACTTTGACACTTACATAAGTGGCCAAGTGACTTAACTTTTCTACTTTCAATTTCCTTACTATTAAGATGAGAATAATAATAATAATACCTATCTCATAGGACCTATAAAAATAACATATGAAGGAATATTTTATGCTGTGTACAGTACCTGGCACATAGCAAGTGCTAATAAATAAATACGTATAAAGTAACATTCCCCCAGACTCTTTGCTTATACAGAATGATTAATTTCCTAAGAGTTCAAATGCTGTGATCTTACCATCAGTGTATCTTATAAGAAGCATCACAATGCCTTATGTCTAATAGGAACTCCTAACTTATGCACACATTAATTTTGTTCTGTAATTCTCAAGAGTATGGCTTGGTTTTGAGATTCTAGTAAAAGGACATACACTTGGTGGTAGTTACCGTGTGAAGGCCCCCAACTTACCCAAATGTCAGATTCTAACTACTGCTTATAGAAGTTTAATAACTGGTTCCTTGGATTATATTCATGGAGCTCTGATTCGTAGTATTTGCTGATTGTTGTTGCTAAATACTTTTAAAACCGCTGATTTCAAATTATCAATGTTGAAGACTACTTGCGTGTAAACTTTGTGAAAATTTAACAGGTGTGTCTCACGAATAAGAGCATCTCTAGTATACTACTGGATTCTCAACCCTTGGGACCACAGCTTTAAACTCCATTGTAAAAGCAGTTTGGGAGAGTGAAACCCTGAAAAATGCTTCAGGCTCTGTCATCAGCTCATTTCCTCATATGTCTCATTTTCCTTGGTTGTATAGTACAGCAATCAGATTAGGTCAATTCTATAACATTTCTTGGTACTACCTTACAATTCTGCATAGTTGTCTCAGGCTGTAGAGGCCAAGGGGCCCAGGCTTAATACTTTTTGTCCCATATATTCAATATTAGTACCTTCTTTAAGAAGGTCTCCAGTGGTTAAAAACAAATGTTTGAGAACTACTGTTACTGAAATAGCTAACTACTGATACTGAAATAGCTATCACAAAGCCCACATCTGTAATTTTGGTAGAGACCAGGCATAATAGAAAATATTCTTGCTATTTGACATTTTGTTTAACTCTAAGTTTAATTTCTGTGTGCATAAATTTCCATATATGTGATATTAATGGGGAGTTACTTACAAGCTAGGTGTCACAAAGTCAAACAGCTTTAGTGGCCATACAAACAGAGGAACTGAGGGAAACAGGTGCAGTATAATAAACTGGGGACTAGTGGAGACTATGCCCATCTAAGAGTACGTGTTAGAGACCAATTTCTATTCCACCATATTTGTTGCTATGAAGGAACACAGATTTTGTTTGCTGTATCTTTAGTTCCTTGACACCCCACCTTTTGCCTCTCCCTATCACCTCCCAGCAGCAGTTAATCTATATTTTAATTTAAGATTTCTTGAATTTCACATGCTGGCCATTAATTAAACACACACAAACACTTACACTCTCACTTAAGGAGCCAAGTAAAACATATCTGAAGCCAAACTTGGCCTGTGGGCTTCTAGTATGAAATTTCCTTTTACACACTTTTATGTGTAGCAGCTCATATCTGTGAGTGCTTAGGCATTAGACACTGGTGAAATATTTTGTCATTAGGCTAGTCAAAATATTTAGTATTCACAACTGTTCTGTGAAGTAGCACAATTATTTCCATTTTAGAGATAGAGAATTTTGGCTAAGTAACCTGCCAATATCACCTGAATAGAAGTTCTGTGGATAGTCACACTCCAGTAATCTCACTTCAGATGTAATGTTAACTAGTAGGCACACAATATCCCTGGATATATTTGTTACATATATGCTGTAAACACACACACAATATATAAGTAACTATAAAAGGTGGGTAGAGACTGTTGTATATCTGTTCCTTAGTGTACAGTAACATGCTTGATACATACATGTGCTGGATGTGACAAAGCACTGAAATACTGTATACTTTCATACTCAGTAAGATTTTTATGATAGAGTTCAGTGAAATGAGTGTGAAAAATTCACAGAGAGTTTGTATTTCTCTTTACCACAAACTAGACATCCTGAACCTGAAGGCCAACATTGTCTGTGTCCAAGGGCAAAAGTTCTCTTTCTTCTCATTGCCATATTTAACCCCCACCCATGGAAAAGCTCCAAGTCCTGAGTGATGATTGCTTCCTCTGGGCAAGGGTATGAAGAACAAAAGTAAATCTACCAGGAGGAGTAAATCCCAAAAGACAGATAAGTACTTGAGGTCAGAGACTGCATCTTTTATAGTTTGTCTACATACCAAACTCATTAATATGAGCAGTCAACTTAGCAGTAGTAGTGGTTGTAGTAACAAAGAAACTAGTCTTGTCCCATGTTTTTACTTTAGTGTTCATGATTCCAGGATTTGGGGAGATATTTTTGAGAAAGTGATGTGAAATAGAGTCTCCCATGTTTCTCCTTTCCACTTGTTTTTTCCTACTCACATAAAATATTTTCAGCCTTAAAAACGGCAGCCTATGGGGTAAAACTATAAGATACTAGGAAGAAAAATGAAAACAGTGTAAAAAAATCTATATATTTATCCATTTAGGTTTTTCCCCTTGGGGGTGTTAGAATGCCCTTTGACACTATAAACTTCTTTATGATTTACTCACTTGATGTAGAATGGGTGAGAAGAAAAGAGCCAGTCCCGCTGGCAGTATTCTCCTCACTAGTCTATACCCATTATTTGAATGGAAAGAACTCAAAACCTTCATTTCAGAACTGTATCTCAGCCTCTGGCTCCTGAAGAAAACCAGTGTGGTTCCGACGTGGGCTGGGAAGAGTGGTTTGCATTGGCATCAGCCTTGCGGGTGCTTTGGTGCTGGAGCGCATACAACTGTGGGTTACAGATGCTTGCTCTCTAGTATTAATGTGGCCAACATGTGAAACCATGGCACCCACAATACTGCACAAAGGTCCACGCCTCTGATAGTCTGAGAAATAACTCCCAGCTGAAGAAATTCTTCCTTGAAGGACTGGAATACATTTCATAGCAGAAGGTTCCTGAGAGGGTGAAATAATGAGATGCCTGGTGTTGTTAGACTGGGTACCAGGGACTGTGTCATAGGTATCTATAGGTTTGGGAGCTTTAACCAAAACAAAACAAAGCAAAACAAGCTCCTCTAAATCTTAGATTCATAAATTTCAAATTTCTTGCTGTGCGTATAGCAGAGAGCTTATACCCTCAAGTCACTGTGTTGTTTCTTTGGAGAAGTCAGATGCAAACCATCAGTGGTACTTGTTGCCTGGCCCAAGTCAGGGTGGGTTAAAAATGGTCCCATCAATTTTTACTTCCCTGAGCTCTAAGGATGGTAGAACCAGGGGAATCTATACATTAGAAGAAGGAAATCAGCATGCGGCTGGATGGCGCTTTCTAAGTTCAGTAACTAGGATGCTTTTTTCTCACTCATGAGGCTTCTGCTTCCTAGTAACAGTAAACTAGAGAGAACTGGGATATTTCCCTCCCCCATCCAGTTAGTGAGACACTTTTCTCATTCAAATACAATTTCCAGTGAAATAGTAGCTTATAAGTATCCAGAAGTTAGTTTATTGACTCTTATTGTACTTCTGAGTACCTACTAAATAATTTATTAGTCTGATGGATATGTGGCTACCTAACTATGGGGCATGAAATATGCACTGTTTTTCTAATACACTGCAGGGAGACCTGTTTATAAAGTATTTAGTATTGGTTTCATAATGCACTGTTGACAACAGGAGACCACGAAGCTCAAAGATCAATCTCATTTTGGCCCACAGTATTAATGCTACTTTATAAAGCTCTGTGACAGGTCACTTAGACAATAGTCCTTATGGAAAGGACTCTATTTGGAAGATAGGCTGTAGTGACTGACAACACAGCAGATAAATGTCTTGGTCAGTGTCCCTGAGGTAATCCTTTGGCAGCTGCTGAATTTGGCCAGGTGGTGGAACCCATTATTTCCATGTTCTCTATAGGAATTCTGGAGTAAAAGTGCTGAGTTCTACTAATACAGCTCTAGCTAATTGGGCAGAGAGTTAGTGTGACTTTGGATCACAGATGCAGATAGGAACTGGGCAGTAAGGAGAGGAACTTGGCTCTCCTTAGCTGTGTCTCATGTTTGCTAATGAAGTGATGCTCTTCTGTATCTCTCATTCCTTCACTGAAATCTCCTATGTGACACAGTATAAAGTATTTTGATTTTTGTTTGCTTTGGCTAATTTCTTTAGCCAATAATAAATTCACAGACATTTAAAGAAACTCTGTGTAGTAAACACTTAGAATTGTGATATGTCTAAATAAAAATTAAATAATTTAATTCAAAATCAATTCTCAGATTTTAAGTTTTTAAAGAAGTACTCCTTACTATGAGAATGCCATGCAATTTTATAATACACTGTTGCCTATTAGAGTGTACATTTTGCAGAAAGGCATTTTTCTCTTTGCATTCAGAATGCCTTGTTTGTTCTAAGCCTTTTACTTCCTAAACTCAGAACTATACCAACAGTCTTGAACCCATTCAACGTGGTTGTAACTGCTCATGCTTCTTTGGAAACCATTGCGAGTAGTTATTTCTGCTGCTTAACATTTAAAATCAAAATCATTTCTCATTGATCCTGAGTTCCATTTCACCCTCTCTAGTTGGATTAACTTTTCTCCCCCATGTAGTCTTTTCATCCTATCATATCTCTCAGGCAGCCTCGCTTTACTTTTTTGAGACGATTATTTCTTTTGTACAACAATCATTTATTGAGCATTTATTCTGTACTAAGTGCTCTGTTAGGCCCTGGATTACCAAAGATGAGTAAACTCTATCTCATTTAGTTAATATACCATTTAGTGGGAGATAGGTCCTTAAATTGGCTTTCTTACATGAGTGCTCTTTGTTTTTTAACCACAGAATTTTAAAATATTTCTTACCTTTGGTTTCTGAAAAATGTATTTTTGTCCTTTTAGAGGCACTTTTTCATTTATGTTCTTGATCATACTCTCTTCTAGCACCCTTTTATATCATTTTCCCTCAGACTTGGATCTTCAGTATTCTTTTCTCCTCTAATTTCTTCCATTTTACCTCTGTTATGCTCTTTTATTTTTTTCCCCCTGTATTGAAAAATTTTTAACTCATTTACAAAACTTCTCCTAAGTCCTGATGACCTTTTAAATCACCTTTCTCTTCTCTTGCACAAATTTTCCAGTGTACTTTTATCTTTTCTGTCTTTTTGTCTTTACAAATCGTTTTACATCATAACTCCTTTGTAATACAGATTCTATATACCTATCAGTCTTGTATAAGATACCTCCTGTCACACAAAATACATTTCTACAGTATTTCAGTCACAAATATACTCATTTACTCTAATGTAAGAACTAATACTACAGACACATCTGAAATGGTACAGGTTATTACTCAATTTATATTGTACCAGTTACTGCCAAGCCTCCCTATCTAATGTCTTCTTCCCATTCTTCAAGCACTCCTCTGAATTCGGTTATTTTTCAGTCTCATGCATTTCATTTTGTTCTTATTGTATTTACCTCTATTTATGACTACACTTGTTTGGTTTTATTATACCCTAAATAGAATATTGTTTATTAGAACCTTTAAAACTCTTGACCGTCCTATCTCCTGTAAACTTTCCTTGTCGTTGAGAACATTAGACAATTGCGATATCCCTATTTATACTGCTCCTTCCATCTTCTCCCTCAGTAACCCTGAGACGCTAACCTTGACTGTGTCCTTTACAACTTACATCATGACTGTGTAAATGGCTCTTACAGTTGGTGATTTTTCACGATCAGTCTGTTTAGTAAACATTTCTAGTTCATTAGTTATCTTTATGATCTGCTATTGCCCCAAAGTGAGCTTGGTATATATTCCCACTAACTAATTTATTCCCATTTATATTGATAGTCTTACCATTTTCTTTGCTCAGAATATCAGAACTTTGGTGTATCCATTGCATTTTTACCCACAACTTATGAGTTACTCCTTTTTGATTTTATCTTCGCAATATGTTTTGTAATTTTCTGTTTTTTCCCATTCCTATTACTAGCAGTCATTTACCCAGTTTATTATAATAGCTTCCTAATTAATCTCTTCACATATTTCTTCTCACGTTCCAGTCTGTATGTCCTGCTGTTGCCAGATAAACCTACTAGTAATGATCATGCCATGTTGCTATTGAAAATCTTTCAAGACTTTTGAATATTGGTGGATTACAGAATAAATGGCAACTCTATAGCAGAGTATAGAAACCTTTTTATTATAATAGTTCCTAGTGACCATCCATATTCATTATTGCCACCAATCCTACCTTATGTTTTGGTCAAACTGAATTACTTCTCTAGGAATGTTACCAGTTCTTCAGTGCCGAGAATAAAATCTGCTTAGCTTTCTTTTACCACAGTGGCTCTAAGGAATCTTTTTCTCATTCAGATAGGATCTCATGACTGTTTCTCTTACCACATTATGTTTTTATGTAAGATCATTTTATGCATGGCTTTTCTTCTGTAGTAGATTGTAAACTTATTATAAGCAGGGAGTATGTCTTAACTTTTGTGTTCCTATAGCTTTTTGTGCATAGCAAGTAAGGCCTTGATAAGTAATCCTCTAACAGTACCTAAAAATGTTTAAGATGACTGTATAATAAGTGGAAGGAATAAGAAATCGTCTGAGGAGCTAGAATATAACATATAGGAGGGTCTGGGTTCAAACCTCGCTCCCCCCGCAAAAGAACTAAATTGAGTGGGATTGTCCTACAGCTTATTTTATAGGGTCCTTGCCTAACATGCATGAGGCCCTGGGTTTCATCTTCAGCACCATGGGAAGCAAAGAGGAGACCTAGTTAGGGCAAAAGTATATCTGTTACCAATCAACAAATTATTCAGTTATTCCTACTTGTTATTTTTACTCTTTCCAGAGTTAATTTATTTAACTCTTGGCTTCTGTCAGCTTTGGAAACCATTAATTTTTTTTTTTTTTTTTTTGGTGGCACCGGGGATCAAACTCACAGCCTCGCACCTGCCAGACAGGCGCTTAAGCCACTGAGCCAAACTCCCGGCCCTAGTTTTTTGAGGCAGGGTCGCACTATGTAGCTCAGGCCAGCCTTGTGCTCGTGTTGTAGCCCAAGTCGGCCTCAAACTCACAACGCTCCTCCTACCTCAGCCTCCTGAGTGCTGGGATTAAAGGTGTGCGCCACCACGCCCGGCTAAAAACCATTAATTCTTAAAAAGAAAGTGTTTTGGATGGTCAGAACAGTATGGTATATTTGCAGGTTTTTAAAAGATTTTTCAATTGTGTTTATGTATTCTGCACTTTTAAGTAGTACTGTTTGAAGGTTATATATCATTTCCTCTCCTAATCTCTCAACAGGCACGATTTGTGCCCACTTCACCTCCAAATCGCCTTAATTTCAAATCAGAGGGCAGACTCAGTGAACAAGACTGGCAAGCACATTTCAAGGCTCCATGTGAGATTGATACATCTCAGCTTGAGGTATGTTGTTCTTTTCCATTTAAATCACTTGAATATGTTTGTATGCTTTCACTGCCTAGTTATAGGTCTCTCTTATTTATTTTTCCCCACACTTTTACTGCCTTTCATATTCATCTCCATGCTATGAAACTCATATATTTACTTGCTTCTTAACACTTCTTATCTCTGATTGTTACAAGCAGTAGGTTTAGTGGTAGGTATTTGAGTGATTTTGATTGTGATAAACTGTTTGCTTTCTTTTGTCTTTTCTTTTCTTGCTAGTCCTTTTCTTTTCCATTATCTTTTTTCCCCACACACAGTTGTAAGGTTCATTTATTGTTACCAATATTTTTAAAAGAGTACCATTAATAGTAGTAAATTTTTAGAACTGAAGTGTAACATATTTACAGAAAAATGCACAAATTTTTAAATGCATAGACAATGTAGTTTTACAAAGTGAACATACCCAGGACCAGCAACTAGATGGAGATAAACAACTTTTCCTATAGCTCAGAAGCTTCCCTTATTCCCTTTACCGGCCACACTGTTCCCCACCAAACATAATCACTGTTCAGATCTCCTAAGCCACCTTTTAATTCTTCCTATTTTTAACTTGCTGCTCAGTAGTTTTCTGGCATCTTCTGGATTCCTTTATTTTAAAAACAATCTCCAAGTCCATTCAAAATTTTTTTAACATTTTTTTGATTTAAATATATATGTATACAAAATAGTCTTTGGTTTTATATTGATTTTCAAGCTTCTAAGTGTATTGACATTTCATTTTTTAAATTTATTTTTAAAGTATCTGTAGGGATTCTTTTGTCCATGATAACAGTGTTGTATTTTTATTATTTGTGTTTTTAAATAATTGTGTAAGATGTTAAGCCCTACCCTGCAACATGATTTTCTTGGGTGTCCATGAATCTCAATCTTCCTTCCTGACAGAAATTGAAACTATTATTATGACATTTTTGCTGGAGCTGCAGGCTTCTCAGTCCACAGTTTCTAGAAAGAAGTAAATAAAAACAATTAATATTATCTTTTCAGTACTGCAACTGAGTAATTCCCACTGCACCCTATCTCCCAACCACAGCCCCCCTCCTTTAAAGAAAGACATCACTAATTATTTTTTGTCCAGAGGATTTTCTCATAAACTATTAAATATGGGTGATGGTAGAAAGAAGCCACTATCAATGCTTGTATTTAAAAAAGATTATAGTCACTTTTCTGTTTTTAAACCAGAACAAGGTATGTAAATTGTTTGATCATTTGAGGGCAGAAGATTCATGCTGACCACAGATGCTTTTGTATCTGGGAATCTTTATATCAAGGATTCATCATTAGCTTAACATTCTGTAAACTACCTTATCTACCACACCCTACTCAAATCTTTTCATTGTTTTATTTTTATAGTACATTAACAGATTATGGCATTTAGATATTTTCTTGATATATTACTATGAAACTGAGCTGCATTACAGATTGTTCTTGTTGGCACAGAGGCGATTGCCAATTGGGGCAGTTTCTTCCTTCTGCTGTAGAAGGGTTATGAAGCTTTTAGTAATATTTACTTATGGAAGATGTTCATGCCACTGTTTAAAGTGATTTAAACCTGAGTTCTATTCGAACCTTATGTTAGGAGGCCTGTGTTCCCATTGATCATGAAATGATGTGTTTGTTTTATTTTGCTTGCTATTTGCAGTATTGGGAGTGGAACATAGGGGCTTATGGATGCTGTAGACAAGTGCTTTATCATCAGGTTGACACTGAATTTGAGATCCTCCTGCTTCAGCCCTTAGAGTAGGTTGTATTACAGTTGTGCACCATGTCCAGCTCATACGGATGTTTTAAGTGTAAAAGCTCTTTCCCTTGATATAGATAACTTTTTTTTTGAGGTGGGGGAGCAGGTATAGCAGTTTTATTCCCATGTACTATGATGTGCCATTCCAGTGAGTAAACACTAGAACATTTAGGATCCACAGTACTTTAACAGAAAGCTAACCAAAATCTGAAGGCAGACTTGCATGTTTTATTTATAACTTAGACCATGATCTTGTCCTCTGAAATCTTCAGGCTTTTCTGGCTGAGGCTTCTATATGTTGAAATCCTCAACCCAAGCTGCCAGAGCCATCTTGCAAAGGTGTAGTCATAAATACGAACTAATATGTACAATTCTAACACAGATTCATGCAGGAGAGATAGGCCAGTGAGTAAGACGAGCAATCAGAGGTAACACAATTTTTACTTCTCACATTAGAGTCCATAAAAATCCTTCTTAAGTGTAGTGTGAATTAGTTAATCCATGAATTGTTAACCAAAATTTATGTCCTAAGTTTTCAAAAAAGTAAGTCTTTAAAGAGGAAGATTTAAAGATGAATATAGTTACATAGTTCTTTCATATATAGGCACTAGGTTAGATAAAGTAGTTGGCATGTATGCAGTCTTGCATTAAAGGCTGCTACATTCAGGTTTGGCTCAATCATTTAATAAATTGAAACACGAAGGAGAATTGTTAAATAAGCAAATAAAGTTTTCTAGTTTCCTTAAAATTTAAAGACAGGGATATAACTAGTACTCCACAAGTGTTCATAATCATTGGATGTCACCATTCAGTAATACTTGTCTATTAAAAGATGGGCGCTTCATCCTTACGAGGATGATAATGGAAAGGAATTAGGATCTAGTTGGAGAACAGGGACTTAGGTATAAATGTTAGGTGAATTTTAGTTATCAAGATGAGTAGTTTCATGAGTAAAGATGACAGTTCATAAGAATTATATTTTAAGAACTGCTTTTTGATCTCCCCTACTTCTTTTTCCCCAAAGCATACAGGTATAGTAGAATAATATTTCATCTGTCTGTTTGTCTGTCTGTCTGTCTGTCTCTTTCTGTGTGTGTGTGCGTGTGTGCGCGTGTGTGCGCGTGTGTGTGTTTAAAGGAAGATAAATGTTTTACTGTCCTCTCATATTACATCTATGAGTCAAGGAGAAGCAAGCAGCTTAGATTATGATATAATTATTCACAAAGGGAACACCTGAATTTGAATTACTGTTAGTTTTACTTTTTTTCTGTTCTTTACAGTGAGTCAAAAAAATTTCCTTTTAACTTCACATAGAAAATAAAACTATATGATAAAGTAGGAATGGCAGGTTTCACAAGGGAAAAAGGCTGCTGTCAACTTTCTCCTCAGGAATATGGAAATTTGGGCAGATTATCTGTTCAGAAGAGGTTTCCTTTATTAATTCTTTCTCCTTTTTTTTTTTCACCTAAGACATCTGTTAACATTTCACACAGTCCAACAGATGTTGCAAAGCAAGTCCCACACTTTGTTCTCTAGAAAATGACATTTCCTCAATTGGTTGCCCCACCTCTGTGACTGAGTCCAGCCTGCTACTTCTGTATAATTTGCATATATTAAGTTATATACGTTAATGCCTTATGAATTTAAGCTTCAACACTATTGTATATGGTAAAATCTGATTTGATTAGAAATTAGCTTATATGTTGCTCTACAATCAAGAGGAGAAAACATTATTAAAATTTCCCTTGAGAATGGCAGCTTCATTCTACATATAGGTTGGACAGCCTGTTACATTTTTTTCTATAAAATAAGTGAATTACAAAAGCTTGAGTTGTTCCACCATAAGGAAGTGCTGATTGTCATGCGATGTGGAGCGTCATTTTTATTATTTTGGCAAGAACAGGGACAGTTTTGTCTTGACAAGCCATTAGATGAATACCAGCATGTGTCACATGAAAAACCACTGATCTTTAACCCAGCTCTGTACTTAACCAAGCCTTGAAAATGAATAGTGAATAAAAGAAGAGCAAAGGCCAGTTTACTGTCATTACAGATTACAGAATCTGTTAACAGCTGCTGAACTGAACCCAGGGAATTACAGGTATTGTTCTGTAAACCAGCAGAAGTCCTGGAGATGCCTCTTAAACTGTGTACAGAAACTCTACATTTATTTTATATTTGCTCAGCATTAAAATGTTGGAAACAAAACTAGAAAACTTAAAATCCTTGAATACTTTCTCAGGATAGTGCATGTATGACTTTATCACAAAACCATATGTATTCACATAGAATTTTCTCAATGAAATGTTTTCTGCTCCTAGTTCCAGTGAATTTTTAAAGAAATTAAGTATTAAGAAGAAAAGGAAACCTATGCAGCATTTCCCCTTTAAACAATAACAGTGAAACAAAACCTACCTCACAAACATATATCCCAAATCCTTTAATATCCTTCTTCAGTATGAATTGTCTGATTTTTACATCAATATGTGATTTTTCTTTTAGCAAATGGGAGAGCCTTAACCTACCTCAATACCCAACACTGAAAAGATCAGTTATATTTTTAAGTCAATTGTAAGAATTGTTGCTTACAGAGCCAACAAGAAAGAATACACTTTCTTACTCTGCTGGTGGAATTGCATTGTGCCTCCCTGTAGTCTTGTTATCCCATACTAACTGAAATGCAAATTCTTTGTAACTAATTGGATCTCGTTGAGGGTACATGCACAGTGTGTAGTTATATGCAAAAAGCTTTTTAAAAAGTGAAATTTTCCTGTAATTATAACTTTTAATCACTATCTGGAACATGAGTGTCTATAGTACACATTTACAATGTGTATGTTTGACTTTCTAAGCAGAGGACTCAAAAGCATGACTTATCAAATGCTCCATAAGGTAACAGCTCAGAAGTTTCAGGAGAGATGTTGTAGCAGTCCGTAAGTTGCATTTTATTAAAGTCCTGTCAAAATAATTTTTTCTTAAATTTAGGATTCAGTATCCTAGAATAAATATACTGTACTGAAATCTATTAATAGTGCAATTCTTTTCTTGGAAGATTTAATATATTAAAACATCAAAAACATCAAAATCATTTCCAAAACCTGTTGCCTATTTTTTCCTTCAGTTCTCTAATCCATTGTATGATTGTAAAATATGTTTGAGTTTCTTACCTGGTATAAATCTATTCTTGCTGTGTGTTGTGATAAGGGGGAGCTAGTCACATAATATCTTTAACAACTTGGGTAGTATTAGACCTAGTTTGTATACTTCTTAATTTACATGGTCCATTTCTCACTACCTGTAAACGTAAGAATGCCAGCATATAACCTGTAGTTCTTGTGATTCTTTAACCTGAAATACATGGATGGAAACAGGATAGAAAAGAAAAAATCATTGTGGAGATGATGTCTATCCCCATCGCTCTAGTTTTAAATAACTTTGATACAAAATATTCCAGATTAGTCAATCCAGAATCTGTGAAATTATGTAGGTAAGAGAAAAACGTAAAAGACATCTGTGCATTGTAGGTATGTTTTTTGGATATATGTCCTTAGAATGATAAAATCTCTCATTTGCTGGATAGGAAATTATCACAAGGTCAAAGATTCTACACTTTGCATTATATATGGAAGTGAGTGGCAAGTTCAGCTCTTGTATGTTGGGAATTTCCATGGTCAGGTTTGTATTAAAATTTAGTTCAAATGAGTGTTAGAAGTTTAAAATTTACAAAGCACTATGTGTATACATTTAAAGTTTTTGTTTTATCCTATTCATTTATTTATGGTTAAGTCTTTGAATTGTCCCTTACTGTAACAAACCTTACACTCTTTGTAAACTAGTTTTATAAACTAATTAAGATGTTGTTTGATCAAATCTATTTAACAGGTACAGCACATTTGTTGTGAACAAGTCTTTTAAACCTTTGATATCCTCGTGTGGAGGCATGGCTATGGTAGTGAAATCTAAGTAATAGTTACATAGCAGACTTGTTCAGCTAGACCAACCTCAGTATCTGCAGAAGCTCGGTTTGCCTTCTCTGGGTAGCATTTTGTCAGAAGACTGCTGGCTGGGCAGACCAGATTTGGATGTATTAGCTAGTCAGCCTAATAACCCTGTACAGACTGTATTGATTTTCTAGGAGAGAGTTTATGAACTAAATAAACTTGGGGTTGGTGTCTTAATAAACTGCTTCTCTCAGTCTGTCACATTTAGTTACGGAGCTGTGCAGTTTAGGGGGGAAAAAGGCTAATTCTGTTACAGATTGTTCACAGCAGGGTCTCCAAATTAGCCCTTTGTTTTGTAATGCCACCTTGCTTGGGTTCGCTTTGAGCACATTTCTCAGTTTTGCCCTAATGAGTTGCAACACTGATAATGTGGCTGATGATCTTTCATTGATTTCACTATCACTTGCTTGTCTGGTAATTGATCCGTTGCTGAGCCTCTAGTTAATTATATCGGCTTTGACATGGCCCGGTCCATGGGGAATTTCAAGTCTTGCAGAATAACAGTTTTAATAAAAGAGTCTATTACTGCAGGTGCTTGCTGCTGCATGCCAGTTGATTTTTGTGTTGTGTTGTGTTGTGTTGTGTCGTGTTGAGAGAGAGAGAGAGAGAGAGAGAGAGAGACTGACTGACCTGGGAAAGAAGAGAACTGCAGGACTGAAGGAAAAAAGGGGTGGGGGCTGGAAAGAGAGGAAGAGGGAGTGAAACAGAGGAGGAAGGAGGGGGAGAGACAAGGGGAGAGCGAGCGTGAGAGGCGAGAAAACACACAGGCAAAGCGATACAACAGAGCTTGAGTGGAGCGAGGAGGAAGCTTGCTATTGACAGTGTCCTTAAGCCTCCCACAAATAACAGCCATTAGTGGGAAGGTCAGGAGCTGAGCAGGCAGCTTGACTGAGGCACTGAGTGCCACTTCAGAAATCAAGAGGCTAGCAAATTTTAGAGGGAGTTTAAGTGGGTAATAGCTAGCAGTAAAGGTACAGTCACCGTTGACAATTGACTCGGAGGGGTTTTTCCTGCCCTTCCCCCGAAGAATATTTTTATTGACCACAGGTGGACTTAATATATTTTAAGGCAACAATTCTTTGGGTTCCTGTTTGTTTCCTCTCAGATATTGAATTTGCTTCTTTTGAGACTTTTTTGTGCTTAATGGTGGTGAACTGGAGGGAAGTTTAACAGAAAAGCTTTCAGGAGATGTCGGTTCTAGTATGGAAGGCACATTTGTGTCAACATAGTGTACGTTTTCTCATCTTTTCTCATTGTCCACTAATGACACAGAGCTGC